>OX380337.1:30374655-30545898 GCA_947425015.1 Pterostichus niger | reverse complement strand
GAATTTGTGGTAGCTTTTCCCTGGTTTGTTGTTTGCTCTCCTGACAATCTTTATCGTACCATGGTTTGTTTTTGTTTTGTGATCTGCTGGGTCTTATTGTACGTAAGATACCCATTTCATCTGAAGCGGAATAGCAGGCTGATTTTATTTGTTCGTACAGATTGTCGCGGGAGTGTTTTAATTGAAGATGCATAAGGTGGTCTTCAACTTTTTCTTGAAATTCTTCCGTTCTACTTGATTGCCAGTTGATTTGTTTGTATGGTTCGAAATTGGTTTCTATTTGTTGAGTTTTATTTGTTTCTTTGATGTCCTAATTTTAGTCTGCATATTAGGTGGTCTGATAGTAGTATTTTCGTTTTCGCACTTGGAGGTCAATTATATGTTTAATGCTGTTAGTGTTGGCCCAGACTAGATCTATCGTACTCTGGCCTATCTTGCTAATGAATGTTTTTCTGTGCTGGAGTGTCATTGGCAACACTGGTTATTTTTAATTTCTATTATTGTCAGCGCTTACCGGTAGGTTCAAGCGTACGACGGGATTGATTAATGACTTTGCGTATGATTCAAGGTCAATGCTTGACACTTCTGTTTTTAGTGAATATTTTATCGCATGCATGACGAGAATAAAAGAAGTTTACTCACTGTTATTCCTCGTAATAGTTGTTTGTGTCTGGTCTTGTTTTAGCTTTCTTTAATGTTCAGTTTAGAATTCTGTTCACTGTATGCCTGTATCACGACTTAAGTCAACCAGTGTTGCCACCTCACCCCCTCAGACTTAAAGTATTCCGAATCATACCGTATTTAGCGTCATACAAAAGGGCTTTGGAAGAACTATCAAATGAAATTTTAAAAATGGACAGTTACGAGTGTCAATTATTTCAAAAATAAAGTATTTCGAATCATACTGTTTCGAGTATGATATGGATGAGCTTTGGAAGAACTTTCAGTCGAAATGAAAACGTCAACGATTGACAGATAAAACGTCCAACGTTGTCGTTTTGACAGATAAAACGCCAAGCATTTATTTATTTTTTGTTCAATTCCATGACTGTCTGTATTTTCAACACAACTTTCGACATTTTAATATTTAATTTCTGTCGTTACAAAGCATGTAATAGAAATTATGTTTATTGATTTAGATGCAGAAATTTATGCCCTAAAACTTTTATTTGAAGCATTTTTGCATAAAATAATTAGGGAAGCCAATAATTGTACATTTGAAAAATAGCATTGAAAACGCTATGGTGCGCATTCGATTCACCACCCTGTATAGAACGTCCATTCAAACTACATCGCAAAATTATGGACATGCTTCTAGAAGAGTACATTTCTAGTGCCACTGATCGGCACGTAATTTTTTATAAAAATAATTAATTTGTTATTCAACATCAGTTACGTGATTACAAAATCCATTATCATTTTTATTAAAAATTACGTGTCGACCAGTGATCCTAAAAATGTACTCTTCTAGAAGCATGTACATATTTAGAGAATTTTGGAAAAATAATTTTGATTGCGAAGCAGCACATCGAAATGAAGATACGGTGATTATTTTACCCTTTTTTTTAACACCCGATATATATATATATATATATATAAGTATCTTGATTACAAAAATTTGAAAATGTAGTGTTATTTATAGAACATTTTTTCGCTCAAAATAACCTCAGGAATAAGCTGTTAAAGTTTGTTACACTAGTCCTGAAACACCCTGTAGTATATATATATATATATATATATATATATATATATATATATATATATATAAATATTATATATATATATATATATATATATTATATATAATATATATTTATATATATATATATATATATATAATAATATATATATATATTATATATATATATTTATATATATATATATATATATATATATATATATATATATATAAATATTATATATATATATAGATATATATATATATATTTATATATTTATATTTATGATATATATATTTAAAGATTATATATATGATATATATATATATATATAATATTATATATATAGTATTATATATACTATATATATAATATATATGTATATATATTTATATATATATATATATATATATATAAATATATATATATATATATATATATGTATATATATTATATATATATTATATATATATATAAATATATATATATATATATATATTATGTATATATATTTATATATAATATATATATATATATATATATATATATAAATATATATATATATATATATATATATATATATATATATATATATATATATATATATATATATATATATATATATTGTTTTTTAGTATCTGCTTGTAATTGCATTTTGCAATTTGTTCACCTGTAATTTTTTCCTGTTTGCTTCTAGATGCCCTGATGAAGTTGCGCTTAGCAACGAAACGTTGGCTCAGTAAAAAAACCGTATAATTTCTGACTGGATTCCCGCGTATTATTATTATTTTTCAATTCCTACCCACAGTCGTTTATTTACTAAACTATCCTAACGTATGCTCATTAAAATTATCACCAAGACTAGCCCTGCAGCTAGGTTATCAACCATTTACCGACATATATCAACAAAGAACTTCAATCAATTTACCTAATTTAATGTTAGGTATACCGCCGCAGTTATATATTTACTGCGATATTATTGAAACTCAACTCGTAGGAGACGTAGTTACGCAACTTTTAAGAATTGTACATGTTAATACTGATAAATATGTTTTCGGATCGAATAAAATGATATCGTATGCGCAGCAGCACTATGTTCCCGTATTAAGAAGAGAATATACAAATATTGAAATAGATATTAGATGTAATGATGGCTTTGCGTACTGCATTCCATTCCAGTTTGGACCGTTATGCATCAAACTACATTTTAAAAGGCGTACAATATGAAAACTTGTCCGTATCAGGAATATTATAATTTACAGGCCGGAAGTGGCATAGGGATAGTATTTAAAGGAAGTCAATATCAAAAAGGTCACGGTATAGGAAGTTTTTTTAGTGGGCTATTTAGAAGCATTATGCCTTTAATTAAAAAAAGTGTTGGAGCAGTTGGCAAACAAGCGCTTAGTACTGGAGTACAATTTTTAGGAGATTTAAGTGAAAATCGACCAGTAAAATAATCATGCAAACAGCGTATATCAGAGGCGGGAGTTAATTTAAAACATAAAGCTGAAAATAATATTGATAAATTAATGAGCGGTTCCGGCTATAAAAAGAAACGGGTAAATAAGAGATATGTTCATTCTAAAAGTACACCTTCTAGAGTAAAGAACAACAACAAGAAGCAATCCCGAGTGATAGATATATTTGATTAAAATGGCATTTTTACATATTCAATCTTGTGAATGTGTTAAAACAGAATTAGATTTATTCGCTCTACCACCAACACAGACAAGTATTGAAACCGCCAATGGGTTAATTACATACCGTTATCATCCATCACTGAAGATGCCCCATAGAATTTGTCATACCAGGACATGGAGAAGACTATTTAGATCTATCACAGACTATGTTATATTTAAATGCGAAAATCTCTAAAGCTGACGACACAGCAATAACTGAAACCGAGCATGTGGGACCTGTTAATAATTGGCTTCATTCAATTTTTAGTCAGATTGATATATATTTAAATCAAAAACTTGTATCTCCGCCAAACAATACTTACCCGTATAGAGCATATATTGAAACTCTATTAAACTATGGTAAAGATGCTAAAAACTCTCACCTAACTTCATCTCTTTGGTATTCTGACGATCCGGGGAAAATGAATAATACAGATGCCGGTGGAAATTCTGGATACCTTGCTCGTCAAAAATTTATTGAAAAAATTAAAACCGTTGATATGATCGGTCACCTACATGCGGATATATTTAATCAAGAAAAATGTTTAATAAACGGTGTTGAAATGCGAGTTAGGCTAGTACGTTCCCGTGATAGTTTCCATTTAATTTCAGGCGGAACAGGTTATAAAGTTCAAATACAAGAAGCCACATTACTTGTTCGTCGCGTTAAATTAACTCCCAGTATTTTACTTGCTCATAACAAAGCTTTGGATATAAATACCGCCAAGTATCCTGTCACAAGAGCTGAAGTTTAAGCAATTACTATTCCTGCGGGGGTCCAAGGAAAATCGTTAGATAACATATTCCTGGGTCAACTTCCGAAAAAATGTATAATTGGTTTTGTATCTAATAAAGCATTCAATGGCGAATACAAAAGTAACCCCTTTAATTTTGAAAACTTCAACATAAATTACTTATCTTTATGTGTAAATGGACAACAATTACCAGCAAAACCACTTCAACCGTCATTTGGAGACAAAACTAGCTACATTCAAATGTACAATACATTATTCTCGGGCACAGGTATACATTTTTCGAACAATGGGAATGGAATAAGCAGAGAAAGTTATCCCCGAGGATATTGCTTAACAGCTTTCGACCTTACACCTGACTTGTCAGCCAATTCAATGTTATATTGAAATTTAACACGACACGGTTCTTTAAGAATTGAAATCGGATTTGAAAGTGCACTTACTCAAACCGTAAATTGTGTCATTTATGCTGAATTTGATAATATTATTGAAATTGATAAAAATAGAAATGTTATTGTAGATTATGGTAGTTAGGTATTAATATTTCTTCTTCTTCTGATGGCACTACAGCCCAAATCGGGCCTGGGTCTACCGGACACACCGAGCCGCAGTTTTTACACTGCCGTACTGCCGGTTTTCGTAGTCGAATGCTACATTATTTAAGGCGTATAAGTGACTAGCTTATAGCGCCCGAGTGTGATAAATACATATAACTATATTTTATATTTTACGACAAATCACACATTGTCGACAGGCGGATTTGAACTGACGAACCTTGGTTATGCACCGAACAGATTACCACTTCGTGTTAATTTTCCCTGTGCAATTGTTGTTAACACCGATCCCGATACTCTACCTGGAATTCATTGGATAGCCATTTTTATCGACCGTCAAGGAAATGAACTCTATTTTGATAGTTATGGCCGACAACCATTTATTGAAGAGCATCGAGATTTTTTAAGAAGAAACACAAAAAAGTGGACGTTTAACACTGTTACTTTACAAGACTACACAACCTCAGTCTGTGGTTAGTATTATTTAGTATATTTGTTATTTAGAATTAATGGATACATGCACAAGGAGTTTTTGAAATTGTTTACCAATTATGATAGAAATTTTAATAAATAATTTTTATAAATTGCTTGTTTTATTACATTTTTATAGATACACATAATAACAATATATAGTACATGAAATATATTAATTTAATTTTTTTTTTACTCCGTACGGAAGAGAATTGACCCTATCTATTAACCTACGCTTCATAAATCTAATATTAAATGTTTTAGTTTCGGGTTTTGTTATAACACTATGATTCAAAGTACATCTTATATTGTTAGAACTTATTACGGGACTAATTTGATTATCATTTAAAATTAAATTTTTCATTGCATCAAAATTAATAACTTTAGAATTTTTAAAATTTAATGTAAACCCCCTTTACTTGACAAACTTCAAAAGTTTTATTATGTGACGGAGAATATACTTTATAGGCATAATTCTTAGGACCTCCCGACACGAATTCTGTTATATAACTATTGTTACCGTAATAGGTCAATTCGTCAGTGAGGTCCCCCAAGAAATTCCCAGTTGGTGGTTCATTCTCTCCGGGTAAATGGCAGTATATAATTGAATCCGTGTCATAATAGATAATACCCTATATCCTAAAGGTTGTAAAAATTCATGCAAGCGTAACCGAGCTTGGGCTGTTGTATAAGCTGCAATAACAACATTAACTGTTCTAAGCTGATCCATAGCCTCTGTTTCATGGGTCCAGTGTACGTACATCATCTGTTCACCAGCAGGGATAATTCTATTTACCTGCAGAGCAGGATTAGCTAATAATTCGTACAGCTCTGCTGCGGATGAAACTGTCGAAGTACATGTTTTGTTTTCAGCCTGGGCGAATTTACCTGTCAACATAAGAACAAAATATTTTTAAAATAAGATTTCTGTATTAAAGAGTTATCTTACCCCAGAAAGAGATTAACATTAATTTTGCCAATGATCTCTTGCCGGAATTTTTTTCAATTTGAGCAGAATCCAGTTGCACACCTTCGTTTTCATAATAATTTTTTATATAATTTTTTTTAGTTCCCTCATCAATACACTCTGCGGGATAACCAGATGCTTCTTGCTTTATTTTTAAAAATGTATTAATGTAATCCGCAAATAAACCCACTGTTCTCGTATCTTTATCATAAATGGTCACTGCGTATTTCCATATTTCGTGCACATCAATTATTTTATAACCTAGTGAAACCGCGCGGCGAACTTCATCAACTACCCACGTACCAATAAATTGTCTTTCTTCGTCATTATGTGTACAGTCAGTTTGTTCCAATTTATCACAACACGTACGACACAAAACAAACATGAGTTTTCCATGCGCTCTTCTTGGCAGAACGGGGTGAAACAAATTCCCCGGAGGTAAAATAGTACATTTAATCAAACCTTCCACATGGTCTATATTATTATTTGGACATAATTTGTTACATTCTATAAAAATTTGGGGATGGCCCACAGGATATTTGCCATATTTACACACATAAGGATATAAGGAACAGACGTCGACATATTTTATCTTCTCGTGATTTTCGACTTTTTTATTCAAACAAGTATTCCCTGTGCGTCCTCCAAAAAGTGCATCGCGGGCTTGCAAAGGTAAATAATTTAAAATATGATGATTATTAAGCTCCGTTCGTAAATTTTTATTTTGAACCAGTAATTTTCTAAATTCACATTCCCACATAGATATGACTGTATACCCTAAATTTATAATTTTGTCTAATTTTTCCATAGTTCTTTGATATTTATATTCCAAAGTTTCTTTTGAGGAATTAAAACCTTGTTTATTTCTATTTGTCCTATAGCATAATTGACAGTCGTGCCGAAAAATTCAAATACTAATTTATTTGGAGCATAATAGCCATCTACTTTAAATTTTTTTATCAATTACAGCTTCAGCACCGTGTCCAGCATGTTGAATTTGTATACCTCGCGAATTTTCTTCATTAATTAACCATTGTAAGGGTATTTTAGATTGATTATCTTTTAAACGGTAACCCCTTGCGGGGATTATAGCTATTGTATTTGGCTTTATAAATAACCGACGAAAAACTTTGTTACATGCTGAAGCAATGGTAACTGCTTCTGTAAACGGATCCACTTTGCAATCCTGTATGAAAGTTTTCCTAAATTGTTCGCAAGCACGACGTAATATGTCAACGTCCGATACGCAGTATTCAATTATTTCCGTCTCCATGCGAAATACAACATTTTCCTGTGTTTGTTTAGCATGCCATTTCAGAAAATTTTGTCGTACACAAGTAGACATAAGATCTACACCATAAAATTCGGGTCCCGGTAGTGGTCCAATATAGTTTTTATTTTGAATTGTGTTAAATAAATGGGGAAAGTAACCTTTTTTTATTGAAGATGGTAAATCCATTGCTTTCGGTAAAGCAGATAATGGCATAGGACGATAATTAATAGAATCGATGAATTTAGTGTTATTAATTTGTAGTACAAGAAATTTTGATCCATTTAATGTTAATTTAGGTTTAACTTGTCTTTCTTCTACTAAAAACTTTAAAATAAACTGACAGTCGAACGCTTTAGCATTATGTGCAATAAATATTATTGAAGAAAAAGAAGTACGGGGTAATAAAACATAAGAAAGAAATTGTTCAAGTGGTTCAACTTTAAAGATATGTTCCCGAATGCCGCAGGCAAAACATATTTGTTTTATATCTTCGTTGTCGCATCACTCAGAGCAGACTTGCTGCGCTACACACAAATTAACTTCATGTTCAAAATTATCACCAAGCTGTTTCTCCTGACGAGTCTCAAAATCATAATAAATAAATAAACTTTTGCTTTTTAATGTAGTTTTGTCCTGTAAAATGTAACACAAATGTCCGGGATTTTTATAAGTTTCACAAAATTTACAGTACGTTTCACCACACACATGCTGTCTATTTTTATTGTTTTTGTATATCTTAAAACATTTTGTACACTTTTGCATTTTTCTACAGACAAATTTTAAATGATTGTCGAAGCAAATTTGTCCTCGAAACTTTCTTTTACACAGATCACAATAAATAAAATTCAAGGTAGGAAGGCACGCGGGAGAATATTTACAATAAGAACATATATTTTCACATTTATGACCACCTCTAATACTATAAGGAACGTGACATTGTTCACAGAAATATCTACATGAAAATGCAGCAGTTAAACTTTTTATTACTAAATAATGATTTCGATAGTGAAGTAGATTTAATCTGGGGAGATTTGTTCCTCTGCTCCTTCAAATATTACTTCACCACGACTATTATATTCATATACACATATATTATAACTATTATAATATCTTTGAAATTCAGTAATTTCTGGAATACCTGCTCCATGATGATTTATAATTACTCCCGCTTTTATCACTAACTCGCGTGCTTTTGTACCTTGAAAATATGTTTGTCCTTCACTATATTTTTAAAACAAGCGTCTTTTCTTAGCCACGAGTCTGCTACAACAAGCGCGCGCGGCAAACACAAATTATCTTTATTGTCTATTTCTATAATACCCGTTTTTTACGACACAATTCTGCATAATTTAGTCCGTGTCCGCGTATTCTCCCTGAACCCGAGGGAGCTGATACTCTGGTTAATTCGATTGTAAATTGTCCATCCGCAAACACGTTTTTATTACTCTGTAGAATAGATCGAATTGCATCCCATACAACACCCATATGTAATTGATGTGCACAACGAAAACTTAACCACGCCGGCCCGTTCTCCAGTCGGGGTGTGTGAAATATAAATCCCACATAGTCATTTGGACTAACGGTTTTAATTACATGTTCAATAACATCTTGGAGGCCTTTCTGGAACCATGTAATAGGGTTATTTCCCTCTGGAGGATCTTCCACAATGAAGGTGATTCTTCTACCCGTTACATTAAATTTTATTATATGTTTTTCAATTTCAGATATTAAAGTAAATCGAGTACTAGCTGGTGTCACTTCCGTATTTTCACCGCTACCCCCACCAATTTGCACTGCGTTATTAATAGTATTTTCACAAAAATTAAAAAAGGCATTGTAATTTGCCTGCTCTGATAAAGAAGATTCTACGAGATCTTCTCAAATGCTAAAGAAAGCGTCAAAATTTGCTTGATTATATATAGCGATACAAAATACTAAACAGAACACTAACAGCGTCTACCTGACTAATATTTTCCTTTCTCGGGGGATTCTTTTATATGTAGGTCGAAAATCTACGGTCTTTTGTTAAAATATATATACCTGTGCTTTGTTTTTCATCCCCTTTCACTTATAAAACGGGGCTTTTATAAAATCTCTATAGATAATTAGTAATTTATATCAATTCTATAACATTAAAACTAACGTATTATTATAAATTCAATACAATGAAAGTAATTTTATTTAATCTAGAACTGCAAAGGCAAATTTCAACTAGATAAGGATATTTAAAAAAAAGAAATTTTGTATTTTTAAAGTATATATTTATTTTCTCTTAAAATAAATGTGTTTACACAACTTACATCTCTAAATAACTTATAATAATAATAATTAAATAATTCTATAAATAATCTCTTAAAACTAACATTTTCTTGCATCACGTATTTATATAAACTTTTTGGTAATGCTAATCTATTTCTAATACTATAAATAACTACGTTTTGTACAAATTTTTTATATATACCCCTAATATATTTATACCTTACATTATATTGTTTTATTAATAAACTAATACTACTCTCTAAGCTAATTAAATTTAAAATGTTCTCTTCACTTAAAACTATTTGTACATTTTTAAAACTACACAATATCTGTCTATTCTTCAGCACAATAAAATCAATGTTACTGGTATTAAAAATACGTTTGCCGGCGCATTTAGAAATGTTCAATTTTTTTTTAAAAACCCATCGCTGCACTAATGTCTACAATATTTATAATATTTTTTTTAATTACATTCCCTACAAGCCTCACTGATACGTGCGGGATAGGGTTGGGGTCGACTCCTATAGCCAAGAAGGTACGACGTCTAGAGTCCAGGGGCAGGGGGTGACGTCAATGAGTCTGTCGTTATTGTCCCTGTAATCGGTATTTACAGGGAATGCAAAACTCGTGGTTGCCGCTGCCCCCAGGACAAGATTTAGCCGCGCAGCCCCTTCCCCCACGAACAAATGCTCCTCCTTAAGCAGAGCAGGATCCAGCTCAGACTCGTTCTCCGTAAAATTAAACAGCTGCGCGTAAGGTTCGCTGTCTGATTCCGAAGATGATGATGAGATGCATCTTGCTCGTTGGTGCTTCCTGCACGGCTCACCCCCCTCTAGGTCCACAGTTGATTCCTCCGAGGAAATACTGTAAACGCGTTTCCTCTGAACTGGCTGTACCTGGTCGTCGGTGTTGTCGGCGTCGCTTAGCGGAAGTTCTTCCTCAGTCCCAAGTAAATCCGTCATTATTTTTTCAGGGTCTTCTTCTGTTACCTGGGGCTCCGGCGGTACTGGATGAACCTCCGCACTGACTTCAAACGTTGATGTCGATTTTGCAGGCGTCTCGACTAGGATGTCATCCACCACTTCCATCAGCGGCACCAAATTCGACGCAGGTCTCACCACCTTCACATCCAATATACGAATTTTATTTTTTATTTTTGTAACACTCGTAACTCCCGACGGCGGAATAAGATTTTCACTGAACTGCGACATGATTTCTAGCGAAAACTACAAACTGCACGAGCTATACAGGAGGAGAAGAAGTTCAAACTGTATAATGATGAAATTCTGTCCTACGTGCTTATATAAGACCCTGTTCGGTGGTGCTTAACAACGTTTTCAATCAGGTACAAAAATTTTCACATAAACTAAAACAGAAGTGTCGCGGCGTTTCTCTTTTCGTTAAAATAAGAATGTATTGTATTATTGATTTTAAACAGATATGCCGCCAGAAATATATCACGCCATAAACTAAAGCACAAATGTCGGGACGTTTCTCTTTACGTTAAAATCAAAAGATTTCAGACAACAACAAGAATGTATTGTATTAAAGATTTTCTCTTTTCGTTAAAATCACACACAATGCCCAAAGATATCAGACAATAAGAATGTATTGTATTATTGATTTTAAACAGATATGCCGCCAGAAATTTATCACCCCATAAACTAAAAGCAAAGAAGTCGGGACGTCACAATGACCAAAGATTTCAGACAATAAGAATGTATTGTATTATTGATTTCAAACAGATACGCCGCCAGCAATATATTACCCATAAACAAAAATGTCGGGCGTTTCTCATAGAAAATTGGATTTCAAACAGATACGCCGCCCTAACAAAATAAAGCACATGCACACGCGCACGTACATACCTGTCTGTCTGGCGCCGACCGGCACATTAACACATGTCTGTCTGTCTCGCATCGAGTGGCATATCTTACTACTTGCAGTCAGTTCAGTCAGGCAAGTTCAGTTCAGACAAGAAGTTCAGCAAGGACTCAGTTGTTAGTAGTGTTCAGTACTAATCACAACCATTTGAGGATTTTACTGTCGTCTCGTAGACTACAACGGTACAATAAGAGTGTAGATTAACAATTAAAAGTGAGTTGTTTAATATTGTCATTATTCACATAGCCGATATTCATGTTAAATAATTACTTTGTTATACTTTGAATAAGTCTCTTATTAATTCATCACCGCTCAGTCACATCTACCATATACCCAAACATCACACCCACTATTAATCATCTATCCTTCCCGTTACTTTGGTAACCAGCCCATTCCGAAATGTTCAATCCATTATATTTTGAAATTGACTCGTTTATAGACGTTTTGTATGAAAAGCAATATAATTATGCCCAAACCGTTATACAAAACCATTGTATTACCCACATGAATGCTGGGATGGCTTGTGGCGAGTTGCCCTATCATCCGAAAGAATAGTTAGTACAAAAGAAAGTTAATCTTGACAGATTATTTTAACGAATAATAAAAAGTCTCTTTCATTTATTTTGTATTTGAAGTAAATAAATTGAACGGCGAGATACTAATTGCATTGGCCGCCAAGATGAGCCGACATATAATCCGAAAAAGTACTTACGTGTTAACGAGAATTTTTGACGCCAATAATAATAATATCATATATATCTGTGCTATTTGAAATAAATATAATTATAAATAATGACTAATTGAAAATGTCTACATTGTACAAAATTTGCAACTTTACGAAATTTACCCATATATAAGAGAGTTAACATTTATTTTCTTCAATATTTAGTATCGTTTTTGGCGTGGGCGTATATTTGAAATCATGGCATCTTCAAACTTCGACGACATCATCGAGTTCTCAATATTGCCTCCATCGGGGACTTTTTCTACGAGGGTGCGTTCTAAAATCAATGTTCTGGAGAACCGTGAAATTCATTTTTTGACATCTTTACGGCATGTGAATCTAGCAGATCTTCGGGAAGAGTTTTCTCCAACATCTGGGTGTCCTGCGGTAATAAGCGACGACGAGGCCGGCGTGGAAGATGTTACAATCGTTGAAGAAGGCGTCCAGGTAAATAAACTAGCAGTGCCCGAGATGACTTCGATACATCACCATCTCTAGATCCGAAGTATTTTATGGAATAGTTGATAAAGCATACCGAAGAGCCACCACTTTTACTAGGTGAAGCTGAAGTTACAAATTTCGTCTTTACGTAAAATAAATCGATACGCGATAATAACGATAAATTATTACACATTTATATGAGGCCATTCGACAGCTCAAAAAAGTGTTATTGCGATTGGAGTTGATTCCAACCCGATAATGCGTGTGGTAGTGAGAGTGCGTGATGTTCTAAGAAAAAATATTTTGACATTAAGGACAAGTTTTTCGTTTATTAAATGGAGAATATAGTTTATTACCCCGTGAATAGTTAAATTGTAGATATTAATCAATTTATTGTATTAAGTAAAGATAATGTTCAAAGTTAAATTAGGATAAAAGATGTAGTTAATAGCTATAGTAAAAACTATAATAACATAAACAATGTATATACAATTTTTTTTACAAAATACCATAGTTAATAGTTTAAGATATCAGTTAAGTTTAGATAATAGTTTGTATGATTGTATATACGAGTATAACCAAATAGATTATAGGGATATATTTAATTATATGTATATAAGTATATATATATATATATATATATATATATATATATATATATATATATATATATATTATAAGTCTAAAATGTTGAAAGATTTAGTGTGTGTAAATACGTTTATTAAAAGAGACAAAAATATATTAAAGTTATAAACACTGATATTATACATATAATTTTTATTTACATTATTTTTCATTTAACCTTTAAATTATACCTACAAATAACTTCAAATATACGACTTTCATCGCAATATAAAATTCAGCAAAAAAAAGCACACAGTTCAAAAATACTTTTATTGAAAAGTAAGAAAGTAAATAACTTCAAATATATAAAACTTAAAAAAATCTAAAATTTCTTATTTACTAGTGTATTGGAGGTAATTACTGTATTAGTAAATGACGCTAAGGGATATAATGGTCATGTAAATGGCGCCAAGGGGCTTACGTAGTCTCAGGTAAATATATATAAATAATCACAGGCACAGAAAATTGTTAATATACTCGTATTCTGTGTGTGTACGCGACGATTTTATTTTAAACTAAAATTGTCTGGTGAAGATTTAAATAATTTACAAGCAAAATAAGCGTATTTATCTTAAAATTAATAACACCGAAAGAAAATATATATATATATATATATATATATATACAGAGTGATTCTGCAAAGACGAACCCCCCCTTAACTTTTTTATTATAAGAAATAGAAAAATTTTGTTCATATGGAAGTTTTAGTATATTAAATATTCTATTTTATGACACATATAGAAATTTTTACTTTTCAAATGGGAACCTAGAATTATTTTACTAAAATAAAAACCGCCATTTTTTTTCTCTTTTCAACGATGTATTACTTGTCATAAATGTATATAAAAAAAATCGAGATAAATAAGATAATTGAGACATCAGAAATTATTTTTATTCGACTATTCTAGGAAGCTATGCAAAATTAAACACAATGTAACAAGGTAAAATGAATGACAAAACACGTGAAACAAGTAACAAATAAATATTTGCATTGTTGTCATTAATTTTACCTTGTTACAATTTATTTAATTTGCGCATAGCCACCTAGCATTGAATAAAAATTATTTTTTAAATGAAACATTTAAATAATTATTTTTATTTAATTCCATTCATTATTAATAAATTATACATATTATGTTTTCTAACTACCATAATCTACAATAACATTTCTGTTTCGATAAATTTCAATAATATTATCAAATTCAGCAGAAATAACACAATTTATGGTCTGAGACAGGGCGTTTTGAAAGGCAACTTCAATTCTTAAATAACCATGGCGAGCTAAATTCCAATGCAACATCGAATTTGCTGAAATGTCAGGAGTAAGGTCAAATAATGCTAAACAATATCTTTGAGGATAGCTTTCTCTTTAAATTCCATTTCCAGAATTTGAAAAATGTATGCCTGTCTCAGAGTATGGCTTTGCGGGTAATTTTGTCCATTAAACAAAGTGATAAATAATTTATGTTGAAATGTTCAAAATTGAAACGATTATCATAATCGCCATCGAATGCTTTGTTAAATACATAACCCGTTATACATCTCTTCGGCAACTGACCCAAGAAAATGTTATCTAACGATTTGCCTTGAATTCCGATAGGTATTGTAATCGCTTTCACATCGGCTCTCGTCATGGGGTATTTAGAATATACTTGGATTTAGTTTGAGGCGACGAACAAGTAATGTTGCTTCATTTATTTGTACTTTGAAATCTGTCCCCGTAGAAATTAAATAAAAATTATCCCGTGAGCGTACTAACCTCACTCGCATTACGTCACCATTTATGAAAAAAATTTATGATTGAAAATATCTGCAGGTAGGTGACCGATCATATCAACATTTTTACTTCTATCAGTAAATTTTTGTCTTTTAATAAATCCAGAATTACCACCAGCATCAGTATTATTCATTTTTCCCAATTCATCAGAATTTTTGTGGGCACAGACTGTGATATGTTGTGTCCTAATAATGATATTAAAGAAGTAGATGGTTATAATTAAATGCACGGTCCTGCCTCCTGCAAATTTATTTAACCCTGTTTTACCGAGGAAAGCCCATGGAAAACTGATGTTTGTTTTATGTCCGACATTCTGTGGTAATTTAGAACAGACTGGGTGTACACGTTCGTATAATAATAGACAGTTTATGGGAACGTGGATGTGGCGAAGTGCGGCGCGCAGTTTCACTCGGATACAAAATAATTAAAGTGAATAAGGTATGACAGTATGAAGTCACTGTTTACAAGAGAGCAACACTAGCAGGTGTCTTATTCGTTAATTATATTAACACCGTCTTGAAAATTAAACAAGAAGCTTCTGATTACCCAATGGCCTGCATCGATGACGCGAGCAAGACAGAATACATTCATAACTATTAAGAAAATTAAGAAAATCAGTTAAATCTGCTACAGATACCGAAATATTCTGGGAAAAGAGCGGTGGCGAAATTTATATTGAATTCTTTCTGGGGTAAGATAATTACTCCAATATCCTGACTTTTCAAAACCATTCAATTTAAGCCAGTAGCTTACGCCAGCAGGACAGTGTACTCATCCGAGACAAACTATTCGACAATTGAAAAAGAGCTTTAGCTTTTATTTGGGCAACGCAATACTTCAGACCATATCTCTTTGGACGAAAATTAACTATAATAACCGACCATAGTTTCCTGCAATGATTACACTTACTTAAACAATGTAAACAAAAACTTATTTGATGGCGTTTAAAACTAGAAGAATTCAACTACGAAATTATCTATAACTAAACACAAATGCAGACGCACTTAGTAGAATTCCACATGACTCGCAAAATTCATCTCAGTCTGAATTAGAAGATAATTATTTACTAGAATATCGAAATTATTTAAATTTTAAACAAACATACAGTAATGTCAAAACAAATATAATTGAAATTAAAGACGATTTATTTAATGCACCTGTTAACAACAACTTAGCACATTGCGTAAGCAAAGATCTTGGATGCTTCAAGGAATTGCAAAAAAAAAATAATATAAATTTTAAAACATTGACAAGCTAAAAAAACTAAATCCCGAATTACATAAATTAGTATATCTAATAGACAAAACTAGATTTATAATCTATCTTATAACGAAAAACCACTACTTCGATAAACCATCTCTTCAAGACATATTCTACATCCTGTTACATTTCAAAGAATTTTGTTTTAAACATTACATGAAATATCTATATATTAGTAAACTCGCATGTAGTAAAGACGAGAAAGACTGGATAGATATAAAAATGATGACTCATGTTTACGATAATCTGCACGACGTAGCAGATTTGAAATATTTGAGTTATTTTAATGTAATGCTAGTTTTCAAATTAGTTGTAATGAAATTTTACAATTATGGTTATAATAGAAGATTACTTTACGTCGACATTATACTAAATAGCGAAATTTATTGACTGTCTAGCATTCTGTAATGAAGGTATAGTTAACTCTTTGTATTGAAAATTAAATTTTACGTAAACCTAATAGAAGAGGTATTTTGCAATGTTATTGTGTCCGACTGTAAGTTTTCATGTATAATGTTGTATTTGAAAATGGCGTATTATTCCGTATATAAGAGTATGCAAAAAATCTTCTACAATATTCAGTTACAGTAAGTTGTAGTGAATTATTCTATGTGAAATGTCTTTCAACGCAGCGTTAAGCCCGTCCGCCGTAGAGGGAAAAGTACAAATTCTTTCCAACAATGTCGTACAAGAAGCTCGCCCGACCAACCATCCAGAAGCTTCAACATCATCGCCAGCTGCTGTAAATACCCAGGGGTTAATGGACAATATCGACTCGTTGGATATGACTTCGGCCATTGTTGTCAAATAAGCGTCTTCCTCAGTCATAACAGCTAAGATATTTTTCCGGATTTGTATTCTAAAACTACGGGGGGTCAGTCGAAAAAAAGAGTACATAGTATTTCTTCGGAAGACGAGAAAGCGATGCTCGCCCCCCCGAAGAAGAGATGCGTACGAAGGTTGTCTTCTTCAGACGTGGAGGAGATTGCTGAAGAAAATTCGGGGTCAGAGATAGGTGAGCCATATGGACAGGACCTTATCTGCAGCGAAGAGATGGCTGAGAGCCAAAGAGACGAGTTTGCGGGAGACTTCGACTTCAGCGATGAAGAAGAAAAAAGAATAAGGCTTGTACAAGGACCGTTGGAAATCACCAGCTTTGCATTTCCTAGCAATGAACATATGCACGGCAACAATGATCGCCTCCTAGGAGATGATTCGATACCGTTAGATATGGCGAGGCGAGTATTTTTAACAATAGGGGTTAACCCAAATCTCTCGTCTAAAGTGGTTGTGCGTCTCGTGGGTAATGTGATGAAAAAACTTTATAGACATTTTAGATTTTAGTAGGTTTATTCGGTATTTAAAAATTACAGAATTAAAAAAAAGTGTAGTGAAAAGGACATGGACAGGGTGCTTTACCTGAATAGAGTATTATTTAGCAGATTGCCCCGAGAACAGCTTAAGTGTAGGTATAAGTATGGATGTTTAACAAATTTTGTTATTTTAAATAAAGAACACAGAAAATTTAATTATGTTAGAAAATAAGGTAAATATTATAGTTAGTAATTTACAAAATATAATATATACATATATATATATATATATATATATATATATATATATATATATATATATATATATATATATATATATATATATATATATATATATATATATATATATATATATATATATATATATATATATATATATATATATATATATATATATATATATATATATATATATATGTTAGCATCAGCTTTATCGGGATGACGCTGGGCCCGCTGAGTCCTCTCTAGCCCCCCAGATGGATGCTTTCGTCACCCGTTTGTGAATCGGAGCTATTGTTTTATAATCTGTTGCTAATGATTTAGTCTACGCTATTGTATATAATTTTGTTATTATTCAATTCATTCATGTTTGGTCTGCAGTAGCAGTAAGATGCATTGGAAATAAACGTTTACAAATTGATCATAAGTTGTTTTAATTTTTGGGTGTTTAAAAACCTAACATCAGAAGTGGGATAGTGACCAGTGAAAATTTGAAAACTACATTGTGTGTGTAGTGAAATTCTGAAAACACAATTGCGCATGTGTAACCGAAAAAGCAAAAATGGCGTCGGAACAACACGATTCTAGTGATTCAGAGATAGCAACGGAGGAGGTTGAGGAAGGATCATCGTCGACTGTTCTTCCTGCAAAGCGAGCATGGCTGGCATGGCAAGAAACTTTATTGTCACTGGTTGCAGCTCAACAGGATCAAATAAAGCAAATGTCGCAGCAGCCTAACATGGCGACCGGGTCAACGCCTAGTACATCGTCAGCAAACATGTCTGCAATTACGTCATTCCGTTTAGCAGAATTTAACCCGGATACGAGTGACTATGCTATAGAAGAATGGCTTGAAACGGCTGCAAAGCTAAAAGAGGAACTGCAAGTAGGAGACGCACTTATGATAGCAAAGGCGGGAGAAACATTAAAAGGACGAGCACATCGTTATTACTGCGATTGGCGACCGGTATGCCGCACTTGGGACGAATTTGGTAAAGACTTAATTGTTGGATTTCCAGATCGTGAAACACCGGGAGCGCGAGCTTTTACTGCCGCTACGTTAAGAAGCCGCGATTGTGATTCTTTAAGCGATTATGGTATTCAAAAACTTCGTGCTATCCAGCGTTTTTATAGTAATTTACCGTGGAATATTATTGTTAGCATGGTGGAGTACGGGCTAGACCATTCGGAAGCGCAAGCTACCATCCGTATTCAACAACCATGTGCTGATCGCGAACTTTTGAAACTCTTAAGTGAATTTGACGCGCGTCGCCGAACAAATCGTGCAACGCAAAGGGCTCCTGCTCTCGATACTGTTCCTTTTCGGCCTAATAACGATAACAATAATAAGCGACGTGACAAATCCGATACGAAAGGGAAGTGTTACCGTTGCGGGCAAGCAGGTCATCATCAACAACACTGTCGTTCTTTTATTAGAAATAAAAAAAAGCCTGAGAAGACAGAAATCGACATAAGCAAACAAAGAGAGAGCACATCAATACCCAATTGCACTCACTGCAAAAAGATAGGACACATTGAAAAAAATTGTTGGTATAAACACGGAAAGCCGAAGAAAATTATGCTTATCAAGCGGGGCCGTAGTTTAACCACTTCACCTATCGCAACAGTTCTATGTAATAATAAAGCTTTGTCTTTCACGTAAATCATTGATAGCGGTGCTGATATGTCAGTTTTAAGTGAAGACGCTGCTAAAAGACTTGGTGTTGACATAAGCGCAGATTATCGTGCTCTTTTTGGACTTGGAGGAAAACCTGTATATAGTATCGGCACATGCATGCTCGTAGCTGTGTTACCAACCGTAACAATAGAAGTATTGTTTACAGTAATTCCAGCTGCATCAATACCTAACAGTGATGTTTTAATCGGCTGGGATGTTATTGGTTGTCAGCATTTACGAGTGGATAAAGGTATCAACGGTCTGGAGTTACATTACGACCTTGCCAATAATCTAAAAGTAATGACGAATACTACCACGGTTATCAGCGATTTAAATAATATTAAAGTGCCAGGACTGGACGAGCCCAGTGTGTTACAAATAAAGAATTTATTATTAAAATGTGAAACAAACACACCCGATCACATTTTGACAGGAAAACTTACAATTAGACTTAAAGATAACACCCCAGTTGCATATCGACCACGACGTTTAGCTTTATCAGAACGATTAAAATTACAACAAATTGTTCTTGATTTACTGCAAGATGGAATCATCCGCGAAAGTCATTCGGAGTATGCCAGCTAAGTTATCATTGATTGAAACCTTGAGGAATTTCCAAAAAAATGACTAAATTTGCAAGAAAGTTAAAAAAAAATCCTAGTGACTACAGTGATTACTTGGTGTATAATGGCCAAGTTGAACGCGTCATGCGTATATATATATATATACATATATAAGTTATAGGGTGGAATAGTGCTGACATAGACAGTTAATATTTAAGAACGTGACTTTATGTAGAATTATCATATTACATTATACGTAGTTGTAGTTTAGCCATGAAATATTATTGTATGTTTTAAGTTAGTCTTAGCTCAGAATTTGTACAAGTAGGAACGTCTAAAGTAAAATAAATACTTTTTAAAAACAAAGTTAATTTGTTTAACGTTATAATTGGCGCAGTCGGTAGGATTGGCCTTAACAAATTAGTGAAAATAATTTGGTTCACCTTTGTGATTTATTTGGCCAACGAACAGTCTTTTGGTGTTAACGAAAATAACACTTCGTGCGCGTAGTGAGTTAACGTATATAACTAACTAACACGCATCTTAAAAGACTAACATAAAACAAATTAACTAAAGTTCCTGAGCGTCCTCACTGTGCTGAGTGCAAATCAGTCAACGAGAACGTCAACCTTGCAGCGTCGATCAGCTGGACGGCATCTCCGATTCCAGAGGCATCTGCACCCGACCTGACAAGACTACAGTTCCAGGAAATCATCAAGCGATTTCAACGAATATGAAACCGTCACTGATACTGCTACTGTAAGTACCACATGTCATTTAGAGGTCTAAACGTAATAATAAACTCAAGCGAAAGCTCAAATTCTGAATCTGACTCAGATCTTGACGATCTTAATTTAAATCCAAATACCTTAAATAATCCTTCAATTATACTAAGACAACCTATATTAAACATGGCAACCCCAGTCTTAAAAAAATAATATCTGGATATGGTGCCAGAATTCTTCGGTGAAAGAGAACTTTTACCAAGATTTATCGAAATCTGTGAAAAATTAGGAAAACGATTTTATAATCAAGCAGATCCACAAGATTTCCAAAATGAATATTTAATGAGTACAATATTAGCTAAAATAAAAGGTGAAGCAGCGATAAATATTTCTAGTTGTTCCGTCAAAACATGGGAAAACTTAAAAACTTCACTAATAGATACGTATGCAGACAAAAGAGATTGTTTCACATTAACAATAGAAATGACCGAACTAAAACAAGGCGCGAACGATACGGTATTTGAATTTTACAATAAGATCGGATGAAGAAATAAGAGCTGCACAGAGAAGCAGGCTCACACCACGCACACCGGACAAAAAAGGAAACATAAACATGGAGGGGCTGCAAGACATGTTAGAAGATCTAAGACAAAAGATAAAAACTGATATGTACGCAATTAAGGAGGAAATAAAAGAAGACCTAAAAGAAATGAAGCAAGAAATACAAAGTATGAAAGAAGAAATAAAAGAAAACAGAGATGATCTGCAACAAACCAAAGCTGAGTTAAACAGAATGTCAGAGGAGTGGCGCAAAGAAAAAGCAGAATCTAATACAATAGGAGAGGAAGCAGGAAGGAACCTAGATATGGTAAAGGTAAACAATACAATGATACAGAAGCTAGAAAACAGAATTGAAGAGTTGACAAATGCAGAAGAAAGAAGAGAAAAAATTAAAAAAAGAAACAATATTATCATTAAAGGAGCAAAACTTGAAAACAACATTAAAGGAATAGAAGAATTCATAAAAAACAAATTAGAAATTGAAATAAAAGTGACAAACACATACAATATAGGAAGAATGGATGACAAGCAGCACACCGTGGCAACAGTAGATACATTTGAAAATAAAATGGAAATCATGAAGAAAAAAACATGTTAATTGGAACGCAAATATATATAGAAAATGATCTTACAAGGGAAGACATGAGAATACAAAAAGAAATATTAAAAATATATAAAGAAGAAAAGGGGGAAAAAAAAGAAAAATAAAAATCGGAGGTGAATGGCTCGAATGGAATATAAACAATGGGAAATTAGTAAAACGACAAGAAGCAAAAAACGGTCAACAAGATCCCGTAACATACGCACTTCCAAAAAACGATTAAAAGCAAGCAACGGGGAAAACGAGGTTATGAGAATACTGATAAAAAAAAAGGATAGCGAAAACAGACAAAAAGTTGAGGAAAATGAACTGGAAGTACATCCAAAGCAAAAGAAGAACGGTAGGAGAAGGACGAGAGGAAAAAAAATTAGAATAAGCACATGGAATGTAAGGACCATGCTACAGCCAGGCAAAATGCAAGAAATCGCATTAGAAATGATGAGATACAAAATAAATGTTGCAGCAATACAAGAAACCAGATGGGGAGGCGAGGGAATTATAAATAAAAAAGATTATGAGGTACATTATTCGGGGCACAAAAAGCAAGGACAATATGGAGTAGCACTATTTATTTTTAAAGAGCTAAAGAACGAAATAATTGAATCTAGACCAATAAATGAGAGAATGAACTACTGCAGGATCAATACGAAACCACTCAAATTATCTATATTAAATGTATATGCACCAACAGAAACAGCAAATGTGGAAGAGAAGGACATATTTTATGAGAAATTAGAGGAAGAAATAGAAAGAATACCAAAGGAAGACACAACAATTATATTAGGAGACTTTAATGCGCAGATAGGAAAGGAGAATTATATACGACACGTTGCAGGAAAACACACAATACACGAAAAAACTAATGATAATGGACAGAGGGTTTGTAGGATGGCAGCTAGGCTGAATTTAATAATTAGTAGTACAAAACACGAACACCCAAAAATACACAAAGTGACATGGACAACAGCAGATCAGAAACATCAGACACAAATAGACCATATATTGACAACAAAAAGGAAACAGTCATCGATACTAGATATCAGAACATATAGAGGAGCATGTGCGGAGTCGGATCACTATATGGTCACAGCGACATTAAGACATAAAATAAAGAGAGAAAGCAAAGGTCAAAGCACGCGGGTGAAATGGAATATAGAGAAGTTAAACGACAAAAGGACAAGAGAAAGATACGCAGAAGAATTAGACAAGAGACTTAGTAAAAGTGGGCAAGAAAAGAAAGAAATAGAGGAGAAATGGCATAATATTAAAAAATGCATACAAGAGACGACAGAAAAATGGATAGGAAGAGAGAAACATAAAAAAAAGAAGTGGTTTGACGAAAAGTGCCATGGAGCAGTAAAAAGAAAGAATGAAGCAAGAATGAGATGGATAAGAACAAATACAGAAGCAAATAAAGAGGAGTATGAAAAAAGAAGAGGAGAATGCAATAAAATAATAAGAAAGCAAAAGAGAGATTGGATAGACAGTAAAATAGAAGAGATAGAGGAAGAAAGCCACAACAAAAACACAAAGCAGTTCTATCAAAAAGTTAATGAACAAAATAGAACACGCAAGGAGAAATCATGCGGAGTGAGAGACAAAAATAACAAGTTAGCAGAAAACGATACAGAATATAAACAGGCATGGCAAGAATATTTTACAGAACTGCTTACAGAAACGCAACAGAGTAATGACATAGAAGCGATAGAAGATGGAAACATAACAGAACCAACGATAGAGGAAATTAAAGAAATAATAGGAAAGAGTCGAAATGGGAAGACACCAGGAAAAGACGGGATTAATAATGAATTAATAAAATATGAAGGAGAGGAACTGCAGAACCATATACACGAATTAATTAAGAAAATATGGAGGGAGGAGAATATACCAATAGAGTGGGAAGTAGGACAAATAGTAGTGATACATAAAAAAGGGAATCAACAAATATGTGAGAATTACAGAGGTATAACACTATTGAACACAGCGTATAAAATCCTATCAACATTAATTCAAAAAAGAATAACGGAAGAAACAGGGCGTATTGTGGGGCAGTATCAATGTGGTTTCACACGAGGCAGATCGACGGTGGATGCAATACACGTAGTAAAGCAGGTAATTGAAAAAAGCATCGAATATAATATAAACACCGAAATCCTGTTTATAGACTTCAAGCAAGCCTTCGACTCCATTAACAGAGGAAAACTAATGATAGCGCTGAAAGAACTAGGAATTACAGGAAAATTAAGGAAACTAATATGGATGACAATGAATAAGACAAAAATGACGATAAAAACACAAAAAGGTGAGACAGAAGAGTTTGAAGTAAATAAGGGAATCAGACAAGGAGACGCATTATCAGCAACATTATTCAACCTGACCTTAGAATATGTAATGAGAGAAATAAATAAAGAAGGGACGTTACGAACAAGAGGAGGGCAAATAGTCGCCTACGCTGATGACATTGCAGTAATAACAAAGAGTAGGGACATAATGGAAGAAATTTTGAGAAAAATAGTAGGGGAAGGAGAGAAAATAAGACTAAAACTAAACGAAGTCAAGACCAAAATAATGATATTAGGAAAAAAATCGAGAGAAAAGAAATAGAGGTAGGGAACTTTAAGTTTGAACAGGTAGATAAATTCAAATACCTGGGAATAACAATAACGAATAAAGGGGAAAGAGAGATGGAAATTAAAGATAAAATAATGGCTACAAATAGAGCATTCTATGCTAACAAAAAATTGCTAAACAGTAAGATCCTATCCTATAAGACAAAAATAAAAATATATAATACAATAATAAGACCTATAACACTGTATGCTGCAGAAATAATGACGATGACGAAGAAGGAGCAAGAAAATTTGAGAGTGATGGAAAGAAAGATTATTACAACAATACTAGGACCAATAAAAACAGCAGAAAATGAATACAGAACAAGAATGAACCACGAAATAGAACAAGTGATGGGTGGAGAAGATATAGTGAAGAGGATAAAACGACAGAGAGTAAGGTGGCTGGGGCATATATGGAGAACAGAAGAAACAAGTGTAATAAGGGCAATAGTAGAATGGAACCCAGGAGGAGGAAGAAACAGGGGAAGACCTAAATCGACATGGTTACGGGAAGTAGAAGAAGATTTGAGAATAGCAGGTATAAGTAACTGGAAGAAGAAAACAAGAGACAGGAAGAGATGGAGAAAGGTAATAGAATCAATGTGACAAAACGAAAGAGAAGAGGAGACTGATCTACTCCAAAACGCAAAGATCCAGAGAGCTTCAAACGAAACGGCGCAACCCCACATGGGGTGTTAAGCCACCTTATATATAATAAGATACAACATATTCTAAATTTACAAGTATCGTATGTAGTAACAAACCACCCGGCTACTGCAGCAATAATGACCGATTTCTTTAGAAATTACGCCCTTAGAATTTTATTAAAAGGTTTAAAAGAGCCAATAGGGCAACTCATGAAAGCAAAGAAACCTGCTGACCTAAACGCTGCTCTGAGTATGCTTACTAATGACTTTCAATTCGAAAATCATTCCAAACCATCTAAAAATGTAATGCCTATTCAAAAACCATTTCAAAAACAAAATAATCAAAATTTTAGAAATAACAGACCTTTCCAACTAACAATTGTACCACAGAACACTAACTACACGATTAATAAACCGCCGACATATTTTAATAACCAACAAACAGCGCAGCGTAGAACTAACTTTCCTACAATGATTAGAAATACTAATCAACCACTCCCCAGACCTACACCAATGAGCATATCCACACGAAACACACAATTCAATGCTCCAAGACCCGGACCTTCCACTCAAAGACAAAATTTCATAAGTCAAAACAGACAATTCCTTCCAAAAAATATCGCGGAAGAACTTTATAACATAGATCAATCAGAAATAGTAAATTACACAGACGAACACAATACTATAGATCAACCAGAGACACAAGATTATACGATGAATGAATACCCACTCGATGATAACCCAGAAATTACAAATGAAACAAACATATCAGATCAAAACGAACATTCTTTTTTAGAGAATTTTGTAAAATGAAGGGATTTTACTTCTTTTTTAATAAGCCGAATGGAAGATTTTTTAAATTTTTAATTTATTTGGATTTCAGGCTTTTTCAAAATTAATAAAAAAGTTAAAATTAATTATACATTTTTTATTAAGTAATAAATAAGGCGACGTTTCGGCCAAAAATTTAGGCCATTATCAAGCTACAATAAAAATATAAAAAATATTAACAATTTTTATAGAATAAATCTGGAAAAATTTTCTTACCAGTTGGTGAATTAAAATTAAGATTACATAATTGAACAATAAAATCTTTTGAGGTGAACACCTCACGAGTCAAACAGAAACTGAATTACAATCAAACAAAATAAAATAAATTTCTTTAAAAATTATAGTGAGCCATCTATCCGTAAATAAGAAAAACAACAACCAAAATTTATAAGGTCAAACAAGGACAAATCTGTCAAAAGTTAGTTAAAATGATGCAAAATTGATCTGTACTGAGAATTCGATATTTGATAGTCAGTTTTAATGTTAACAGAATTAGGTTCCAAGTTAATATAGCAACTCTCGAGAAAGAGCCTTTTATACTTATTACTTTCAGCATGTAAAATTTTAAATTGATCAAAATTCAGACTATGATTGTTGTTGAACGCATGTTCAACAATAGCACTGTGATTGACATTACCAGTTTTTAGATGATATTTATGTTGTTTTAATCTGGTGTTAATGTATTGTTTAGTTTCACCTATATAGGTAACATTACAATCAGAACAATTAATTTTATAAACTACATTACTTAATTTCTCTTTGTCTGTTTTAGATTTCAACGTACTAAACAATTCACTTGTACAAGCAGCTGATTTGTAAGCTATATTTAAATTTAGAACAATAGTAATAGTTTTCAATAACCTATCTAGATGTTTGTAATATGGTAAGGAGATGTATATTTCTTTTTGTTTGTTGACTGGAAAATTTGAATTATTAATATTTTTAAGTACTAGGAGTCTATTTTTTATGGTTTTATTTAAAAATGTTGGTGGATAATTGTTGCTTAATAAAGTTGTTTTAATAAGTTTTATGTTCTCATTTAAAAATTTTTTATGTGATAAAAGAAAAGCTCTATCTGTAAGGTTGTGTATAACTGCTTGTTTATATTTTGCAGGGTAGTAGGAGTTAAAGTTTAAATAGCGACCAGACCAAGTTGGTTTCCGATACCAATTAGTTATAAAACAATTATTTTCTCGTATGATTGTGATATCTAAAAAGTTTATGCTGTTATTGTTTTCTATTTCTAAGGTAAATTGGAGTGAATTATTAAATTTATTAAATTTGTATAAGATGTTATTAATTTGATCAGTAGGGAGACAACAAACAATATCATCAACATATCTAAAATAGAAAAGTAACTTGAAATCTGGATTACTATTGATAACTTGAGATTCTAAATGAAACATAACCAATTCTGCTAATATGGGACTAAGAGAATTACCCATAGGGCAACCAAGAGTTTGTAGGTAAAATTTATTATTATATTGTAAATATGAGGTGTTAAAAATGAATTTGATGCAATTGATAAATTCATCTTTGGGGATTGAAGTGTGTGGTTTAATCTCTTCCCATCTTTCCTCTATAACTGTTATAATTAGATCGTGTGGGATTTTAGTAAATAGTGATTTAACATCTAATGATATGAGTGAATAATTATTTGGGCATTTATATTGTTCAAGTTTTTTAATTAAAGAGAAGGAATTATCTAAAAAGTAAGTTGATTTGAATTTTAAAGGTGATAAAATAGAAGCTAAAAATTTTGATAAATTGCCAGTGGGGGTCTGTATGTTGGAAACTATGGGACGCAATTGGAAAGTAGGTTTGTGTATTTTTGGTAAACAGTATAATTTAGGACTAACAGAATTGTTTATCTTCAATCTAGAAGACTCAGAATCACTAATAAATTTATTTTTATTAAGATTCGAGATTAGTTTATTGTTAGCAAGTTGAAATTTATTTGTTGGGTCTGATTTTAATAATTTGTAAGTAGTAGGATCATCAAGCAATTCACTGACATTAGTATCGTAATCAAGTTTGTTTAGAATAACAGTAATATTACCTTTATCAGCTCTAGTTATAATTATGTTACGATTCTTCTTTAAAAAACTTCTTGTTTTTTTAATGCAATTAATTGTTAATAATTCTGAAGGTGTTAAAATGACATTTTTTATTTTCTTATAATGTAAAGTAATTAATCTGTTAAGTTTACATCTGACATCTTTTAAAATGGATAAATTTCTATGATCAATAGAGTTTTCAAAATTAGCTAAAATACTCAACATATTGTTCTTGTTTGACCTTTTACAATCGTAATTAAAAAAATGGAATTTTGGGCCTAAAGCTAGAATACAACATATATCTTCAGGAATATCTATTTTGCTTTTATTAATAAGCCAACGTTTTAAATTCGGTTTTATAGTGTTCAACATTTTGTAGGCATCAAATTTAATTAACAATTGGTTAAATTTTTTAAAGAGTAAATTTTTATTATCTAAATGGATTTTATCATATTTATTTAATTCGAAATTCATAAAATCTTGAAATATTTTCTGAGGTAAGAATTTTTGTACTATTAATTTAGTTTTTTCTAACGAGTTCTCTAAAAATTTAATTTCTTTAACAGTATTATTAATTTCTATCCTAAGAATTCTAGAGCAAAACTTAAAATGATAATTTTTATAAAATTTATAATTCCGGATAGTTTCATTATGTACCTGTATGTCACAACACTTTGGAATGATGTTCATTTTCTTACATTTGATTAAAAACACTCTTCGGTTCCTGAATTTGGCTAGTTTTTGAAGATGATTGGAAATCTTCTTTAAATTTGTTGTCGTCTTGTTGCTGAATTTCTCTCGAATATACTTATAGAAGGCCATGTTATAATTAGTTCCCGTGGTCCTTGGAATAGTCAATGAATTTTGTAAAATGAAGGGATTTTACTTCTTTTTTAATAAGCCGAATGGAAGATTTTTTAAATTTTTAATTTATTTGGATTTCAGGCTTTTTCAAAATTAATAAAAAAGTTAAAATTAATTATACATTTTTTATTAAGTAATAAATAAGGCGACGTTTCGGCCAAAAATTTAGGCCATTATCAAGCTACAATAAAAATATAAAAAATATTAACAATTTTTATAGAATAAATCTGGAAAAATTTTCTTACCAGTTGGTGAATTAAAATTAAGATTACATAATTGAACAATAAAATCTTTTGAGGTGAACACCTCACGAGTCAAACAGAAACTGAATTACAATCAAACAAAATAAAATAAATTTCTTTAAAAATTATAGTGAGCCATCTATCCGTAAATAAGAAAAACAACAACCAAAATTTATAAGGTCAAACAAGGACAAATCTGTCAAAAGTTAGTTAAAATGATGCAAAATTGATCTGTACTGAGAATTCGATATTTGATAGTCAGTTTTAATGTTAACAGAATTAGGTTCCAAGTTAATATAGCAACTCTCGAGAAAGAGCCTTTTATACTTATTACTTTCAGCATGTAAAATTTTAAATTGATCAAAATTCAGACTATGATTGTTGTTGAACGCATGTTCAACAATAGCACTGTGATTGACATTACCAGTTTTTAGATGATATTTATGTTGTTTTAATCTGGTGTTAATGTATTGTTTAGTTTCACCTATATAGGTAACATTACAATCAGAACAATTAATTTTATAAACTACATTACTTAATTTCTCTTTATCTGTTTTAGATTTCAACGTACTAAACAATTCACTTGTACAAGCAGCTGATTTGTAAGCTATATTTAAATTTAGAACAATAGTAATAGTTTTCAATAACCTATCTAGATGTTTGTAATATGGTAAGGAGATGTATATTTCTTTTTGTTTGTTGACTGGAAAATTTGAATTATTAATATTTTTAAGTACTAGGAGTCTATTTTTTATGGTTTTATTTAAAAATGTTGGTGGATAATTGTTGCTTAATAAAGTTGTTTTAATAAGTTTTATGTTCTCATTTAAAAATTTTTTATGTGATAAAAGAAAAGCTCTATCTGTAAGGTTGTGTATAACTGCTTGTTTATATTTTGCAGGGTAGTAGGAGTTAAAGTTTAAATAGCGACCAGACCAAGTTGGTTTCCGATACCAATTAGTTATAAAACAATTATTTTCTCGTATGATTGTGATATCTAAAAAGTTTATGCTGTTATTGTTTTCTATTTCTAAGGTAAATTGGAGTGAATTATTAAATTTATTAAATTTGTATAAGATGTTATTAATTTGATCAGTAGGGAGACAACAAACAATATCATCAACATATCTAAAATAGAAAAGTAACTTGAAATCTGGATTACTATTGATAACTTGAGATTCTAAATGAAACATAACCAATTCTGCTAATATGGGACTAAGAGAATTACCCATAGGGCAACCAAGAGTTTGTAGGTAAAATTTATTATTATATTGTAAATATGAGGTGTTAAAAATGAATTTGATGCAATTGATAAATTCATCTTTGGGGATTGAAGTGTGTGGTTTAATCTCTTCCCATCTTTCCTCTATAACTGTTATAATTAGATCGTGTGGGATTTTAGTAAATAGTGATTTAACATCTAATGATATGAGTGAATAATTATTTGGGCATTTATATTGTTCAAGTTTTTTAATTAAAGAGAAGGAATTATCTAAAAAGTAAGTTGATTTGAATTTTAAAGGTGATAAAATAGAAGCTAAAAATTTTGATAAATTGCCAGTGGGGGTCTGTATGTTGGAAACTATGGGACGCAATTGGAAAGTAGGTTTGTGTATTTTTGGTAAACAGTATAATTTAGGACTAACAGAATTGTTTATCTTCAATCTAGAAGACTCAGAATCACTAATAAATTTATTTTTATTAAGATTCGAGATTAGTTTATTGTTAGCAAGTTGAAATTTATTTGTTGGGTCTGATTTTAATAATTTGTAAGTAGTAGGATCATCAAGCAATTCACTGACATTAGTATCGTAATCAAGTTTGTTTAGAATAACAGTAATATTACCTTTATCAGCTCTAGTTATAATTATGTTACGATTCTTCTTTAAAAAACTTCTTGTTTTTTTAATGCAATTAATTGTTAATAATTCTGAAGGTGTTAAAATGACATTTTTTATTTTCTTATAATGTAAAGTAATTAATCTGTTAAGTTTACATCTGACATCTTTTAAAATGGATAAATTTCTATGATCAATAGAGTTTTCAAAATTAGCTAAAATACTCAACATATTGTTCTTGTTTGACCTTTTACAATCGTAATTAAAAAAATGGAATTTTGGGCCTAAAGCTAGAATACAACATATATCTTCAGGAATATCTATTTTGCTTTTATTAATAAGCCAACGTTTTAAATTCGGTTTTATAGTGTTCAACATTTTGTAGGCATCAAATTTAATTAACAATTGGTTAAATTTTTTAAAGAGTAAATTTTTATTATCTAAATGGATTTTATCATATTTATTTAATTCGAAATTCATAAAATCTTGAAATATTTTCTGAGGTAAGAATTTTTGTACTATTAATTTAGTTTTTTCTAACGAGTTCTCTAAAAATTTAATTTCTTTAACAGTATTATTAATTTCTATCCTAAGAATTCTAGAGCAAAACTTAAAATGATAATTTTTATAAAATTTATAATTCCGGATAGTTTCATTATGTACCTGTATGTCACAACACTTTGGAATGATGTTCATTTTCTTACATTTGATTAAAAACACTCTTCGGTTCCTGAATTTGGCTAGTTTTTGAAGATGATTGGAAATCTTCTTTAAATTTGTTGTCGTCTTGTTGCTGAATTTCTCTCGAATATACTTGTAGAAGGCCATGTTATAATTAGTTCCCGTGGTCCTTGGAATAGTCAATGAATTTTGTAAAATGAAGGGATTTTACTTCTTTTTTAATAAGCCGAATGGAAGATTTTTTAAATTTTTAATTTATTTGGATTTCAGGCTTTTTCAAAATTAATAAAAAAGTTAAAATTAATTATACATTTTTTATTAAGTAATAAATAAGGCGACGTTTCGGCCAAAAATTTAGGCCATTATCAAGCTACAATAAAAATATAAAAAATATTAACAATTTTTATAGAATAAATCTGGAAAAATTTTCTTACCAGTTGGTGAATTAAAATTAAGATTACATAATTGAACAATAAAATCTTTTGAGGTGAACACCTCACGAGTCAAACAGAAACTGAATTACAATCAAACAAAATAAAATAAATTTCTTTAAAAATTATAGTGAGCCATCTATCCGTAAATAAGAAAAACAACAACCAAAATTTATAAGGTCAAACAAGGACAAATCTGTCAAAAGTTAGTTAAAATGATGCAAAATTGATCTGTACTGAGAATTCGATATTTGATAGTCAGTTTTAATGTTAACAGAATTAGGTTCCAAGTTAATATAGCAACTCTCGAGAAAGAGCCTTTTATACTTATTACTTTCAGCATGTAAAATTTTAAATTGATCAAAATTCAGACTATGATTGTTGTTGAACGCATGTTCAACAATAGCACTGTGATTGACATTACCAGTTTTTAGATGATATTTATGTTGTTTTAATCTGGTGTTAATGTATTGTTTAGTTTCACCTATATAGGTAACATTACAATCAGAACAATTAATTTTATAAACTACATTACTTAATTTCTCTTTGTCTGTTTTAGATTTCAACGTACTAAACAATTCACTTGTACAAGCAGCTGATTTGTAAGCTATATTTAAATTTAGAACAATAGTAATAGTTTTCAATAACCTATCTAGATGTTTGTAATATGGTAAGGAGATGTATATTTCTTTTTGTTTGTTGACTGGAAAATTTGAATTATTAATATTTTTAAGTACTAGGAGTCTATTTTTTATGGTTTTATTTAAAAATGTTGGTGGATAATTGTTGCTTAATAAAGTTGTTTTAATAAGTTTTATGTTCTCATTTAAAAATTTTTTATGTGATAAAAGAAAAGCTCTATCTGTAAGGTTGTGTATAACTGCTTGTTTATATTTTGCAGGGTAGTAGGAGTTAAAGTTTAAATAGCGACCAGACCAAGTTGGTTTCCGATACCAATTAGTTATAAAACAATTATTTTCTCGTATGATTGTGATATCTAAAAAGTTTATGCTGTTATTGTTTTCTATTTCTAAGGTAAATTGGAGTGAATTATTAAATTTATTAAATTTGTATAAGATGTTATTAATTTGATCAGTAGGGAGACAACAAACAATATCATCAACATATCTAAAATAGAAAAGTAACTTGAAATCTGGATTACTATTGATAACTTGAGATTCTAAATGAAACATAACCAATTCTGCTAATATGGGACTAAGAGAATTACCCATAGGGCAACCAAGAGTTTGTAGGTAAAATTTATTATTATATTGTAAATATGAGGTGTTAAAAATGAATTTGATGCAATTGATAAATTCATCTTTGGGGATTGAAGTGTGTGGTTTAATCTCTTCCCATCTTTCCTCTATAACTGTTATAATTAGATCGTGTGGGATTTTAGTAAATAGTGATTTAACATCTAATGATATGAGTGAATAATTATTTGGGCATTTATATTGTTCAAGTTTTTTAATTAAAGAGAAGGAATTATCTAAAAAGTAAGTTGATTTGAATTTTAAAGGTGATAAAATAGAAGCTAAAAATTTTGATAAATTGCCAGTGGGGGTCTGTATGTTGGAAACTATGGGACGCAATTGGAAAGTAGGTTTGTGTATTTTTGGTAAACAGTATAATTTAGGACTAACAGAATTGTTTATCTTCAATCTAGAAGACTCAGAATCACTAATAAATTTATTTTTATTAAGATTCGAGATTAGTTTATTGTTAGCAAGTTGAAATTTATTTGTTGGGTCTGATTTTAATAATTTGTAAGTAGTAGGATCATCAAGCAATTCACTGACATTAGTATCGTAATCAAGTTTGTTTAGAATAACAGTAATATTACCTTTATCAGCTCTAGTTATAATTATGTTACGATTCTTCTTTAAAAAACTTCTTGTTTTTTTAATGCAATTAATTGTTAATAATTCTGAAGGTGTTAAAATGACATTTTTTATTTTCTTATAATGTAAAGTAATTAATCTGTTAAGTTTACATCTGACATCTTTTAAAATGGATAAATTTCTATGATCAATAGAGTTTTCAAAATTAGCTAAAATACTCAACATATTGTTCTTGTTTGACCTTTTACAATCGTAATTAAAAAAATGGAATTTTGGGCCTAAAGCTAGAATACAACATATATCTTCAGGAATATCTATTTTGCTTTTATTAATAAGCCAACGTTTTAAATTCGGTTTTATAGTGTTCAACATTTTGTAGGCATCAAATTTAATTAACAATTGGTTAAATTTTTTAAAGAGTAAATTTTTATTATCTAAATGGATTTTATCATATTTATTTAATTCGAAATTCATAAAATCTTGAAATATTTTCTGAGGTAAGAATTTTTGTACTATTAATTTAGTTTTTTCTAACGAGTTCTCTAAAAATTTAATTTCTTTAACAGTATTATTAATTTCTATCCTAAGAATTCTAGAGCAAAACTTAAAATGATAATTTTTATAAAATTTATAATTCCGGATAGTTTCATTATGTACCTGTATGTCACAACACTTTGGAATGATGTTCATTTTCTTACATTTGATTAAAAACACTCTTCGGTTCCTGAATTTGGCTAGTTTTTGAAGATGATTGGAAATCTTCTTTAAATTTGTTGTCGTCTTGTTGCTGAATTTCTCTCGAATATACTTGTAGAAGGCCATGTTATAATTAGTTCCCGTGGTCCTTGGAATAGTCAATGAATTTTGTAAAATGAAGGGATTTTACTTCTTTTTTAATAAGCCGAATGGAAGATTTTTTAAATTTTTAATTTATTTGGATTTCAGGCTTTTTCAAAATTAATAAAAAAGTTAAAATTAATTATACATTTTTTATTAAGTAATAAATAAGGCGACGTTTCGGCCAAAAATTTAGGCCATTATCAAGCTACAATAAAAATATAAAAAATATTAACAATTTTTATAGAATAAATCTGGAAAAATTTTCTTACCAGTTGGTGAATTAAAATTAAGATTACATAATTGAACAATAAAATCTTTTGAGGTGAACACCTCACGAGTCAAACAGAAACTGAATTACAATCAAACAAAATAAAATAAATTTCTTTAAAAATTATAGTGAGCCATCTATCCGTAAATAAGAAAAACAACAACCAAAATTTATAAGGTCAAACAAGGACAAATCTGTCAAAAGTTAGTTAAAATGATGCAAAATTGATCTGTACTGAGAATTCGATATTTGATAGTCAGTTTTAATGTTAACAGAATTAGGTTCCAAGTTAATATAGCAACTCTCGAGAAAGAGCTTTTATACTTATTACTTTCAGCATGTAAAATTTTAAATTGATCAAAATTCAGACTATGATTGTTGTTGAACGCATGTTCAACAATAGCACTGTGATTGACATTACCAGTTTTTAGATGATATTTATGTTGTTTTAATCTGGTGTTAATGTATTGTTTAGTTTCACCTATATAGGTAACATTACAATCAGAACAATTAATTTTATAAACTACATTACTCAATTTCTCTTTATCTGTTTTAGATTTCAACGTACTAAACAATTCACTTGTACAAGCAGCTGATTTGTAAGCTATATTTAAATTTAGAACAATAGTAATAGTTTTCAATAACCTATCTAGATGTTTGTAATATGGTAAGGAGATGTATATTTCTTTTTGTTTGTTGACTGGAAAATTTGAATTATTAATATTTTTAAGTACTAGGAGTCTATTTTTTATGGTTTTATTTAAAAATGTTGGTGGATAATTGTTGCTTAATAAAGTTGTTTTAATAAGTTTTATGTTCTCATTTAAAAAATTTTTATGTGATAAAAGAAAAGCTCTATCTGTAAGGTTGTGTATAACTGCTTGTTTATATTTTGCAGGGTAGTAGGAGTTAAAGTTTAAATAGCGACCAGACCAAGTTGGTTTCCGATACCAATTAGTTATAAAACAATTATTTTCTCGTATGATTGTGATATCTAAAAAGTTTATGCTGTTATTGTTTTCTATTTCTAAGGTAAATTGTAGTGAATTATTAAATTTATTAAATTTGTATAAGATGTTATTAATTTGATCAGTAGGGAGACAACAAACAATATCATCAACATATCTAAAATAGAAAAGTAACTTGAAATCTGGATTACTATTGATAACTTGAGATTCTAAATGAAACATAACCAATTCTGCTAATATGGGACTAAGAGAATTACCCATAGGGCAACCAAGAGTTTGTAGGTAAAATTTATTATTATATTGTAAATATGAGGTGTTAAAAATGAATTTGATGCAATTGATAAATTCATCTTTGGGGATTGAAGTGTGTGGTTTAATCTCTTCCCATCTTTCCTCTATAACTGTTATAATTAGATCGTGTGGGATTTTAGTAAATAGTGATTTAACATCTAATGATATGAGTGAATAATTATTTGGGCATTTATATTGTTCCAGTTTTTTAATTAAAGAGAAGGAATTATCTAAAAAGTAAGTTGATTTGAATTTTAAAGGTGATAAAATAGAAGCTAAAAATTTTGATAAATTGCCAGTGGGGGTCTGTATGTTGGAAACTATGGGACGCAATTGGAAAGTAGGTTTGTGTATTTTTGGTAAACAGTATAATTTAGGACTAACAGAATTGTTTATCTTCAATCTAGAAGACTCAGAATCACTAATAAATTTATTTTTATTAAGATTCGAGATTAGTTTATTGTTAGCAAGTTGAAATTTATTTGTTGGGTCTGATTTTAATAATTTGTAAGTAGTATGATCATCAAGCAATTCACTGACATTAGTATCGTAATCAAGTTTGTTTAGAATAACAGTAATATTACCTTTATCAGCTCTAGTTATAATTATGTTACGATTCTTCTTTAAAAAACTTCTTGTTTTTTTAATGCAATTAATTGTTAATAATTCTGAAGGTGTTAAAATGACATTTTTTATTTTCTTATAATGTAAAGTAATTAATCTGTTAAGTTTACATCTGACATCTTTTAAAATGGATAAATTTCTATGATCAATAGAGTTTTCAAAATTAGCTAAAATACTCAACATATTGTTCTTGTTTGACCTTTTACAATCGTAATTTAAAAAATGGAATTTTGGGCCTAAAGCTAGAATACAACATATATCTTCAGGAATATCTATTTTGCTTTTATTAATAAGCCAACGTTTTAAATTCGGTTTTATAGTGTTCAACATTTTGTAGGCATCAAATTTAATTAATTGTAATGTTACCTATATAGGTGAAACTAAACAATACATTAACACCAGATTAAAACAACATAAATATCATCTAAAAACTGGTAATGTCAATCACAGTGCTATTGTTGAACATGCGTTCAACAACAATCATAGTCTGAATTTTGATCAATTTAAAATTTTACATGCTGAAAGTAATAAGTATAAAAGGCTCTTTCTCGAGAGTTGCTATATTAACTTGGAACCTAATTCTGTTAACATTAAAACTGACTATCAAATATCGAATTCTCAGTACAGATCAATTTTGCATCATTTTAACTAACTTTTGACAGATTTGTCCTTGTTTGACCTTATAAATTTTGGTTGTTGTTTTTCTTATTTACGGATAGATGGCTCACTATAATTTTTAAAGAAATTTATTTTATTTTGTTTGATTGTAATTCAGTTTCTGTTTGACTCGTGAGGTGTTCACCTCAAAAGATTTTATTGTTCAATTATGTAATCTTAATTTTAATTCACCAACTGGTAAGAAAATTTTTCCAGATTTATTCTATAAAAATTGTTAATATTTTTTATATTTTTATTGTAGCTTGATAATGGCCTAAATTTTTGGCCGAAACGTCGCCTTATTTATTACTTAATAAAAAATGTATAATTAATTTTAACTTTTTTATTAATTTTGAAAAAGCCTGAAATCCAAATAAATTAAAAATTTAAAAAATCTTCCATTCGGCTTATTAAAAAAGAAGTAAAATCCCTTCATTTTACAAAATTCATTGACTATTCCAAGGACCACGGGAACTAATTATAACATGGCCTTCTACAAGTATATTCGAGAGAAATTCAGCAACAAGACGACAACAAATTTAAAGAAGATTTCCAATCATCTTCAAAAACTAGCCAAATTCAGGAACCGAAGAGTGTTTTTAATCAAATGTAAGAAAATGAACATCATTCCAAAGTGTTGTGACATACAGGTACATAATGAAACTATCCGGAATTATAAATTTTATAAAAATTATCATTTTAAGTTTTGCTCTAGAATTCTTAGGATAGAAATTAATAATACTGTTAAAGAAATTAAATTTTTAGAGAACTCGTTAGAAAAAACTAAATTAATAGTACAAAAATTCTTACCTCAGAAAATATTTCAAGATTTTATGAATTTCGAATTAAATAAATATGATAAAATCCATTTAGATAATAAAAATTTACTCTTTAAAAAATTTAACCAATTGTTAATTAAATTTGATGCCTACAAAATGTTGAACACTATAAAACCGAATTTAAAACGTTGGCTTATTAATAAAAGCAAAATAGATATTCCTGAAGATATATGTTGTATTCTAGCTTTAGGCCCAAAATTCCATTTTTTTAATTACGATTGTAAAAGGTCAAACAAGAACAATATGTTGAGTATTTTAGCTAATTTTGAAAACTCTATTGATCATAGAAATTTATCCATTTTAAAAGATGTCAGATGTAAACTTAACAGATTAATTACTTTACATTATAAGAAAATAAAAAATGTCATTTTAACACCTTCAGAATTATTAACAATTAATTGCATTAAAAAAACAAGAAGTTTTTTAAAGAAGAATCGTAACATAATTATAACTAGAGCTGATAAAGGTAATATTACTGTTATTCTAAACAAACTTGATTACGATACTAATGTCAGTGAATTGCTTGATGATCCTACTACTTACAAATTATTAAAATCAGACCCAACAAATAAATTTCAACTTGCTAACAATAAACTAATCTCGAATCTTAATAAAAATAAATTTATTAGTGATTCTGAGTCTTCTAGATTGAAGATAAACAATTCTGTTAGTCCTAAATTATACTGTTTACCAAAAATACACAAACCTACTTTCCAATTGCGTCCCATAGTTTCCAACATACAGACCCCCACTGGCAATTTATCAAAATTTTTAGCTTCTATTTTATCACCTTTAAAATTCAAATCAACTTACTTTTTAGATAATTCCTTCTCTTTAATTAAAAAACTTGAACAATATAAATGCCCAAATAATTATTCACTCATATCATTAGATGTTAAATCACTATTTACTAAAATCCCACACGATCTAATTATAACAGTTATAGAGGAAAGATGGGAAGAGATTAAACCACACACTTCAATCCCCAAAGATGAATTTATCAATTGCATCAAATTCATTTTTAACACCTCATATTTACAATATAATAATAAATTTTACCTACAAACTCTTGGTTGCCCTATGGGTAATTCTCTTAGTCCCATATTAGCAGAATTGGTTATGTTTCATTTAGAATCTCAAGTTATCAATAGTAATCCAGATTTCAAGTTACTTTTCTATTTTAGATATGTTGATGATATTGTTTGTTGTCTCCCTACTGATCAAATTAATAACATCTTATACAAATTTAATAAATTTAATAATTCACTCCAATTTACCTTAGAAATAGAAAACAATAACAGCATAAACTTTTTAGATATCACAATCATACGAGAAAATAATTGTTTTATAACTAATTGGTATCGGAAACCAACTTGGTCTGGTCGCTATTTAAACTTTAACTCCTACTACCCTGCAAAATATAAACAAGCAGTTATACACAACCTTACAGATAGAGCTTTTCTTTTATCACATAAAAAATTTTTAAATGAGAACATAAAACTTATTAAAACAACTTTATTAAGCAACAATTATCCACCAACATTTTTAAATAAAACCATAAAAAATAGACTCCTAGTACTTAAAAATATTAATAATTCAAATTTTCCAGTCAACAAACAAAAAGAAATATACATCTCCTTACCATATTACAAACATCTAGATAGGTTATTGAAAACTATTACTATTGTTCTAAATTTAAATATAGCTTACAAATCAGCTGCTTGTACAAGTGAATTGTTTAGTACGTTGAAATCTAAAACAGACAAAGAGAAATTAAGTAATGTAGTTTATAAAATTAATTGTTCTGATTGTAATGTTACCTATATAGGTGAAACTAAACAATACATTAACACCAGATTAAAACAACATAAATATCATCTAAAAACTGGTAATGTCAATCACAGTGCTATTGTTGAACATGCGTTCAACAACAATCATAGTCTGAATTTTGATCAATTTAAAATTTTACATGCTGAAAGTAATAAGTATAAAAGGCTCTTTCTCGAGAGTTGCTATATTAACTTGGAACCTAATTCTGTTAACATTAAAACTGACTATCAAATATCGAATTCTCAGTACAGATCAATTTTGCATCATTTTAACTAACTTTTGACAGATTTGTCCTTGTTTGACCTTATAAATTTTGGTTGTTGTTTTTCTTATTTACGGATAGATGGCTCACTATAATTTTTAAAGAAATTTATTTTATTTTGTTTGATTGTAATTCAGTTTCTGTTTGACTCGTGAGGTGTTCACCTCAAAAGATTTTATTGTTCAATTATGTAATCTTAATTTTAATTCACCAACTGGTAAGAAAATTTTTCCAGATTTATTCTATAAAAATTGTTAATATTTTTTATATTTTTATTGTAGCTTGATAATGGCCTAAATTTTTGGCCGAAACGTCGCCTTATTTATTACTTAATAAAAAATGTATAATTAATTTTAACTTTTTTATTAATTTTGAAAAAGCCTGAAATCCAAATAAATTAAAAATTTAAAAAATTCTTTTTTAGACGAAATGGCCTCGGATCAAATACTTCATACTTCCAATTAATGAATTTAACAAATAACCAAAGCAAGCTACCATTCATTGTAATTCCAGAAAATAATTTAAAAATTTTAATAGACACTGGAAGCACGAAATCATTTGTAAATCCCGACATTGCATTCAAACACTACAAACACGCTATCAGTGCAGACCCGTTTCAAATTACAACTGCACACGGTTCATCTACCGAGAAATACAGTACACAAATTCCTATCTCAAACGTGTTTAATCTCAAAGACAATCCAAAACCAGCGTTAAAATATTATCTTTTTAAATTTCATAATCAATTTGATTTACTAATTGGCATGGAAAATATGAAAAAATTAAAAAATTCAATCGACACAGTAAACGACATGATAATTACTCCACACAGTAAATAAAAATTCATTACCATAATTTTAAAGCTACCCCCGACACAAATAATTTAACAGCAAATCAAAAATATCGTAATAATGGCATAATAGAACCAATGTCTGAAATAATTATTAAAATAAAAGTTAACAAAGAAAAAGGTAATATTCTAGTTCCAAATATCAGAACAAAAAATTTATTAATTCCTGAATGTGCTACTGTAGCAAAAAACTATGAAGCTATGTGTACAATTATTAACTTGTCAGAGAGCGAAGTTAAATATCAGTTTAAAATTCCAATTAGAAGCGTTAGACAATTACGAAATTTATACAATGAATGCAGACTCAAATTTAAACCTCACACAGACAGAAAAAATTAAATTCGATGAATCAAAAATTAGAACTGATCATTTGAATAAAGAAGAAGAAATTGCAATCTCAAAATTAATTAAACAATACCCGAATATTTTTTATTTAGAAAATCAAAATCTATCTTTTAGTAATCAAGTAAAACATAATATCAGAACAAAAGATGAAGTACCCATTTATACGAAATCATACCGATACCCCATATTCACAGAGAGGAAGTTAGGTCCCAAGTTAATAAAATGCTTAATCAAAAAATAATACGACCTTCTAATTCACCATGGTCTTCCCCGATTTGGGTTGTCCCCAAAAAGCTAGACGCATCGGGCAAACAAAAATGGCGAGTAGTCATTGACTATCGCAAACTAAATGAAAATACCATCGGAGATAAGTATCCCATACCTAACATTACCGACTTGCTGGACAAACTCGGACGATGTCTATATTTTACCACCCTGGACCTCGCGTCGGGTTCCCACCAAATTGAAATGGACAAGAATGACATACCTAAGACAGCTTTCTGCTCGGAAGACGGACATTACGAGTTCTTACGAATGCCTTTCGGGCTAAAGAACGCACCCGCGACTTTTCAACATGTCATGGACAATGTTTTGAGAGGGTTAACTAACAAAATTTGCTTAGTATATCTCGACGATATAATTATTTTTAGCACAAGCCTAGACGAACATATAATCAATTTAAAACTAGTATTCGACCGATTAAAAGAAGCCAACTTACAAATTCAATTAGACAAGTCGGAATTAAAAAAAAAAGAAGTTGCGTATCTCGGACACATTGTAACCCCTCATGGCGTTAAACCAAACCCAGATAAAATTTCAGCTATTCTAAATTACCCATTACCTACCACGACAAAACAAATTAAGGGATTTTTAGGACTTATTGGATATTATAGGAAGTTCATAAAAGACTTCGCAAAAATTACCAAACCCATGACAAAATTTCTAAAAAAAGACGCGATCATTGACATTAATAATTCAGAATATAAACAATGCTTTGAGACATGTAAACTATTACTAACTAACGAACCGATATTACAATACCCAGACTTTGACAAAGAATTTATCCTGACATGCGATGCGAGCAATGTAGCACTCGGTGCCGTCTTATCACAAGGTAAGATAGGCAGTGACCTTCCAATCGCTTACGCTAGCAGAACGCTTAACGAAACAGAAATTAATTACTCCACGATCGAGAAGGAACTTTTAGCAATACACTGGGCAACAAAATATTTTCGGCCGTATCTTTTTGGAAGAAAGTTTTCAATTTGCACTGATCACAGACCATTACAGTGGCTGTTTTCCCTTAAGGATTGTAGCCAAAAATTAATACGTTGGAGATTGAAACTCGAAGAATATGATTACGATATTATTTACAAAAAAGGAAAATTAAATGCAAATGCAGACGCCCTAAGCCGAATTCCGCGAGAATCCGATGACAAAATTCAAAATTTATTAAAACAGTACGAAAGCGAATCTGTCCTAGCACAATACCAAGACTACCTAACGAAGAAACAAACAGACAAACCGACCCACACAAATATCATCGAAGTAGTTGGGAACTTATTTAATGCACCATCAGACAACAGTCTCGCACATTGCGTCAGCAAGGACTTACAAATGTCAAAAGGAATTGCTAAACAATTTAAAAACAAATTTCAAAATATTGACAAACTAAAATCTCAGAACCCTCAACTTCATAATTTAATTCATCTTAAAGAAAATAACCGTTTTATAATATATCTAATAACAAAAGAAAATTACTACAATAAACCAACAAAACAAGACATTTTTTATACACTACTACAATTAAGAAGCTTTTGCTTAAAAAATAAAATACAAAACCTAAGTTTACCCAGAATTGCTTGCGGACGCGACCAACTAAACTGGAACGATGTTAAATCAATGCTCGAATATATCTTCGACAAAACAAACATACTAATTACAATCTTTACCTTACCAGATAGTACACTCCCACGAATAGAAATTAATACAAACGATTCAGGCGAAAACATTAACCATTTTCAAAAATTCATGGATAATTTTTATAAAGAATTAAGTAATAAAAACTCTAATAATCAAGATGATAATCAATCTTTAGTTGTCGAAGTGGGGGATGATATTCAAACTGTAAATGTAAACAACGAACATCACAACGATAACGATAGTGACGTCACTGTTCATTCTAATCAAGAGAACCCAGTAATCGGCATACCTATTGCTGAATACCCTGTTAATTTCGGAAAAAATCAGATAATCATATCTGAAGTAGAGTTCAACCCTAATCCACCAAAAATTCTGAAACTTTTCGAGAACACAAAACAAAGAATGCTGGTACAATTTTCAAAATCAAACTACGAAAAAGAAATGATTCAATTCCTTAAAGAGTATATAGTACCAAAAGTTAAATATTATTTATATTTTGAAGACGAATTATATGAAAAATTATCTCTAGTTCTCCAAAAATATTTCACACATTCACAAATACACATGGTTAAATGCACACAATATCTTACAGACGTCACTAACGAAGAAGAAATACTAGAAATCATAAATAACTACCACACGGGAAAAACAAACCACAGAGGTATTGACGATACAGAGGCACGCATTAAACAGAGGTATTACTAGCCAAAATTAAGAAAAACGGTTCAAACGTATATTAATAACTGTGAAACATGTCAACTTACGAAATATGACAGAAAACCCCTAAATTTAAAATTTAATATAACATCGACAGCAACAAAACCCTTTGAAATTGTGCATGTAGATACGATAACACTAGAAAACTCTAAATTTTTAACAGTAGTTGACTCATTTTCCAAATTCGCACAAGCATATAAACTTAATTCCGGACAAGGTATCGAAGTAGCTAATAACTTAATAAAACATTTCACGCACCATGGAATACCGGAGCAAATAATTTCTGATAACGGACTAGAATTTAGAAACTCAGTAGTTAAAGAACTTTTAGACATACACAAAATTCACACCCACTTCATTAGTTCACAAAATCCTCAATCTAACAGAATAATAGAACGTTTCCACTCGACTCTCATAGAACACATTAGATTGTTCAACAATCAGGCAGAATTTTCGAAAGAAACAATTGAAGCTAAAGTAAACTATGCTCTTTTAGCATACAATAATACAATTCACTCTGTTACGAAAATAAAACCATCAGAAATCATATCCGGTCACCTGGAAATAAATTCCCCCTTCAATATAGATATTGATAAACAGCTTGTTAATAACTACATGGAAAATCATAGAAATAAAACAAAAATTTTATATCAAACTATTAATAACAAAATTTTGCAAAATAAAGAAAAAATAATTAGTAAACGTAATGAAACCAGAGAAGAATTACCAAAAATTCCTAAAGAAATTTTCGTAAAAAATAAACAAAAACAACAGAAAACAAAAAAATAAATTTAAATCCGAAAAATTAAAATCAATTAATAAAAATTTAAAAACTGCCAAATTAGAAACTAAACACGGGAACACAATGGAAAAAATCCATCTCTCTAATATAAAACGTCCTAGACAAAAGACTTATAAATTTAATACTCTTCCAGGCTGTTCACATTTGGACAAGGATCGATCATCAAAAACATAACCGAAAATATTGGATTACTACCTATTAGACTGGGACCGGCTAAATTAGAAAAAACAACACACACACTTATCCACTACTACAACCTCAAACCCCTTTTCGAACAATATGACAACCTAAACAACCAATATAATGACCTAAAGACAACGATATCTAATAACTTTAAATATTTACATGAACTTGACAATTATGTGAAAATAATACAATTTATTCGTACGAACATTAATAACAAAATTGATAATATAGAATTTCATACAAATAAAAATAGAAACAAAAGAGGCTTAATAGATGGATTGGGATCAGTTTTCAAAGCCGTTACTGGCAATGCAGAAGACGGTAAGAGATATGACAAAATATTAAATCACATGCAAAAGAATGAACACAATTTAGAAAACCAATTAAAACTGGCATACTCGGTAAACCATCAAATTATAACAAATTTTAATAATACCATTTTGGACATACAACATAATGAATCTATTCTGAAATCCAAAATACTACAACTCAGTGAAATAATAAATAACATGCATATTCAAGATATTCTTTTTGCAAAAACTATTTACGATCAATTAATAATCCTATACAACTCGATCCTAGATATCCTACAAGATATCGAAAATTCCATTACCTTTTGTAAATTGAGAAAATTACAAAAAATCTCTAAACATTATAAATCCCAATTACCTTTTGAACCAAACTCCGAGAATATTTTAGAATTTTAATCACTACTAAAAGTAGACTGTAAAGTTGAACTATCCCAAATAATTTACTTAATATCAATTAACATTAACTTTGAAAAGGACTTTGAACTGTTTTACTTGTACCCTATACCAACAATATACGATTCAGAATTTGTAACGATTATCCCTAGTGCAAGATATTTTCTAAAATCTAATACTGAAATAATGCCTCTAAATGACATATGTACTGCAACCAAAGTTTATCAGTGCCCCAATATATTCTACAACCACCATCAGTCATTATGTGAACAAGAAATCTTACAACAACAGTCCTCTACCCAGTGTCACTATTCTAAAATTAACATAAAAGAAAACCATATCGAAGTAATTCCGGAAATTAATAAATATTTGTTAATATTCCTTCACGAAGATAAAATAACGCTTAAGTGTTTAGATGAAATAAATATCAAAACTTTGCGCGGAATCTATTTAATAAAAAATGATAAAAATTGCGAAATAATATACAACCAACAAAAATTAATATTTTTGAATAAAGAACAAGGACAACCAATAATTTTACCAAAACTAAATTTCGCACTTAAAACTTCGACATTAACAAATTTTTCAATAAACCTAAACCCTGTGAAACTAGAAGACATTTCATTCAATCCTGTAGTAACTATTCAAGAAGAAGCCATCAACATCCAAGTGCCAAGTGTATGGACTGTTTTGTTATATTTGTTAATAATAATAATTGGACTGTACTTCCTAATAAAATGGATAAAAACCAGGAAACTAAGGAAACCAACCATCAACTCAAAACCGGAAGAAGAACAAATTGAGCTACCAGGAGGTGCTCCTTTCTGATAAGGGAGAAGTTATAGGGTGGAATAGTGCTGACATAGACAGTTAATATTTAAGAACGTGACTTTATGTAGAATTATCATATTACATTATACGTAGTTGTAGTTTAGCCATGAAATATTATTGTATGTTTTAAGTTAGTCTTAGCTCAGAATTTGTACAAGTAGGAAAGTCTAAAGTAAAATAAATACTTTTTAAAAACAAAGTTAATTTGTTTAACTTTATAATTTATATATATATATATATATATATATATATATATATATATAGTCGGTTTCTCTTCTACCCTATGGGTGTTGAGAATTTTTGTCGTTTATCCTTCAACAAATCTTTTTCATTTCTTCTTATCTTTTGAAAGTTCAAACGCTTGTCTGCTTGTTGTATTTCTCTTTCCTAGTATTTCATTTACGGTGTCATCCCATGTTTTACGAGGTCTTCCTCTGCTCCGTTTTCCTGACGTACGCGCCTTCCATATTTTTTTTACTAGTCGTTTTTCCGGTAATCTGTTCAAATGCCCAAGCCATGATAGTTGTTTCTCCTCAACCATTTGCTTAACTGATTTGATTCCAACTACCTTCCTTATATCTTCATTTCTTAGTTTATCCAATCTTGTTACTCCAATGACTCTTCTTAAGCATTTCATTTCGATGGCTTGTATCTTACTAATTTGTCTTTGGTTTAATACCCATGATTCGCTGCCATACAGCAATATTGGAAGTATTATTGTTTTATAGGTTGTCATTTTTGTTTTGACAGAAGTATTTTTATGGATAAATATTGCATTTCTCAGTAGGTGGTAAGTTCTACTAGTAGACAATATTCTAGCATTAATTTCTTCTTCGATACTTCCCCCCGCGCCTATAATACTCCCGAGATATTTAAATGATTCTACCTGTTGTATTTTCGTGTTGTTGATTCTTATGTTGATGTTGTTACGTTCCTTCGATATGAGCATTACTTTTGTTTTGTCTAAGTTAATATTCATGTTTGCCTTTTTCAATTCTTTATTCCAAATATTAATATTTTCCTGTCATGCGTACGATGTTTAATTTACTCAGAGCTATTCTTACAACTGATAAAGAGAACACATGGGTGTCAGCGATAACAGACATTCAAGATAACATAACATAACAGTTCATTCATCAACAGGCTTCGCGCCTACTATATTGCAGTTTGGAAGGAATCCTAGATTAACTGCAACTCAGCAATTTTTGAGTGATGCAGTGGCAACAGATTACTCTGTTGACCCTGATGAAGCTTTGACCCAAGCGCGGGCACGTATAACACATATTGAAAATGAGCGAGCGCGACAATTTAATTTGTCTCGCTTGGCTGGTAAGTTGTTTTCCATAGGTGATGTAGTTCCTGTGGAAAATTCACAATTAGCAGTAGAAGGAAAACTGAAACCAAAATATAACGATAACCGAGTAAAGTGGTGAGTACGCACTCAGTGACTGACAGCGATACATGTCTGAAAATTATAATAATTTATTTCGATTTTATTGTTTAATTTGTCTGGTATAACTTGAAAATTGTTGATGCAGGCACTTAACAATTATCCAATGTGGCAATCCCACAAAATGAATAATGGTAAAATGTTAAAAAGAGCGGCAGTACCGCTAAAATGTTAAAAAGAGCGGCATTACCGCTAAAATGTTAAAGAGAGCGGAAGTACCGCTAAAATGTTAAAAAGAGCGGCAGTACCGCTAAAATGTTAAAAAGAGCGGTAGTACCGCTAAAATGTTAAAAAGAGCGGCAGTACCGCTAAACTGTCAAAAAGAGCGGCAGTACCGCTAAAATGTTAAAGAGAGCGTCAATACCGCTAAAATATTAAAGTGAGTGGCAATACCGCTAACACAACAAAAACGGCAGTACCGTTAAGACAACGTAATAAAACGAAGTAAAAAGAAATGACAGAACCGTTAAAATAAACATCTGGTGGCGACCCCACAATGATAACAAGTAAAAAAAAAAGAATAATATTTGGCCAGTGACAGTTTCACTCAGCCATTGGTACAAATTAATTTCTAGGTGACTTATTTGTTTTCTGTTGACAGCCTTCTATATTGAGGTACGAGGACGCACCACTTGCAGAATGGCCGTGTTAGCATCAGCTTTATCGGGATGACGCTGGGCCCGCTGAGTCCTCTCTAGCCCCCCAGATGGATGCTTTCGTCACCCGTTTGCGAATCGAAGCTATTGTTTTATAATCTGTTGCTAATGATTTAGTCTACGCTATTGTATATAATTTTGTTATTATTCAATTCATTCATGTTTGGTCTGCAGTAGCAGTAAGATGCATTGGAAATAAACGTTTACAAATTGATCATAAGTTGTTTTAATTTTTGGGTGTTTAAAAACCTAACATATATATATATATATATATATATATATATATATATATATATATATATATATACAAAATGTGGCAATATATAGCATAGAGCATAATTTAGATTTAGGAACTAGCTTGCATGAATGTATATATAAAAATTAGAATTTAAGAGTATTTATAATGAAATGTATATATATTATAATAATAAGATGCACAGAGATGTAAAAGCTGTACACACATTTATTTGAAGAGAAGAAAAATATATTATTTAATCAAATTTAATGGTTCATTATCCTAAATATTTCCTAGAAAAATATTCACGAATTTTTCGTTATTACGATGATTTACCTGTCTGTGAAAACCGATAAGACAAGATACTGAATAGGTAGGTATTAAAACTGTCTGACCGTAAGTATTCGTTAATTGTTTTCATACCCCTTATAAAGGTGCAGTTAATTTTTTTTTGTTAGTATACAAGTATATGAGAAGGTCAAGCATACAGACCATACGCGTGGTTGTCTCTTGAGTTTTATTTGCAAATTACTGTTATATCTATAACAATAATCATAAATCTTTTGTGTTTGGTAGTTTAGAAAGCAGTGTTTTTCATCAGTGTGCTGTAGTTGTTGTGTTATTTGTACTACTTCTGCTATTAATTAGTGAACTTCTGTCAGCTGTAAGTACTGTCTTTTAAGGCGATAACTGCTTATTTTTACGCTTCCTAATTAATCGTGTCGTTTGGCGCATCAACATCTACTCATCTCTGTCGCACCATCCACAAACTAAACTTGTTCGTGTGTATTCGCTTCTACTCGTCTCACATTGCAACATGTCCAATTGTCCAAATTGCAACAAATCTGTAAATAAGGATGATAAGTCCATTGCTTGTGACGGATGCCGCACACTCACGCACACTCACGCACTTAACCTGTGTAAATCTTACATCTGATGATCTTAAACGTTTCACCAGATCCTCTACTAAATCTGTCAAAATTTTTTGTACCAAATGTGTTAATGAATTTTATACAATCATTAGCTTAAAAAAAAATATCTTACAACTGCAAGCGGACATGCTTGAGTTACAAAAAAAAACTTATTGATATTCGCAATAATGAAATTTCAACTGAAACCATTACAAATGAAATAAACCAAAGAGAGTTGCGACAAAAAAAATGTCATTATTTCTGGTGTCCCTGAGTCGAATGAGCAAAATCTTAATAGTCAAATCACCACAATTATTAATAAAATAGAACCGAGTATTGATCTAACTGATATTAAAATTCAGAGGCTAGGTATTGTAAACAACACCAATACTCATCCAAGGCTTATTAAAATTCGCTTTCAAAATATCGATGATGCTAAAAAACTTCTACTTTTTGCTAAAAAGGCTAGAAATTATCCTGAATTAAAAAGTATATATATCAATCATGACAAAACTCCTCTACAACAACAACAATATAAGAAAATTAGATCTGAATTAATTGCTCGTAAATCTCAGGGTGAAAATAATTTATTAATTTCTTATAATATTAAATTTTTAGACTCAATTAATTATCTACCCATGCCATTATCAGCTTTACCAAAAGCGATGGATTTGCCTGATTCTTTGAAAAAGGGATATTTTCCCCATTTATTTAATACTTTGGAAAATAAAAGTTACGTAGGACCATTATCTTCTCCTGAGTATTATGGTACAGACAATATGACAACTTCGGCAAGACAAAAGTTTTTGGACCGGCATAACAAAGTTACACAGGAAAATTTTATATTTAATATGGAGAAGGAGATAGTAGAGTATTGTGTGTCGGATGTCGATATATTACGTCGTGCATGTGAAAAGTTTCGAAAAAATTTCATTGACGACTGCAAAGTATGTCCGTTTACGGAAGCAGTTACAATTGCTTCCGCATGTAACCGCGTATTTCGCCGTATGTTTTTAGAACCAGATACAATAGGTATTATTCCTCAAAAAGGTTATCGGTTAAAAGATAAACAATCTAAATTGGCATTACAATGGTTGATAAATGAAGAAAATACACGGCGTATACGTATTCAACACGCTGGACATGATAATGAAGCTGTAATTGATAATAAATTTAAAGTCTATGGTTATTATTTATTATGCTCCAGCAAAATTAGTGTTTGAATTCTGAGGATGTTTTTGGCACGGCTGTCAGTTGTGTTACAGAACAAATAGAGATAGACAAGTTTTTAATTCTTCGAAAGAAATTCTGGATTATAAATATCAAAGAACATTAGAAAAATTAGAAAAAATTAAAAGTTTAGGATATACCGTTATAAGTATTTGGGAATGTGAATTTCGAAAAATATTAAACCAAAATAAAAATTTACGAACTGAGCTTGAAAACCATCATATTTTAAATTTATTACCTTTACAGGCTCGTGATGCACTTTTTAGCGGACTGGTAGGAAATACTTGTTTACATAAAAAATTTAAAATAGTGAAATAATTAAATATGTCGACTTTTGCTCTCTATACCTCTATGTGTGCAAATACGGAAAATTTCCTGTTGGTCATCCAAAAGTTTGTGTAGGTGCAGAATGTAATACATTTTGTCCTAATAATAACATAGATCAGGTAGAAGGTCTAATTAAATGTACTATTTTACCACCATTTAATCTTTTTCATCCGGTATTACCGAGAAGAGCGCATGGGAAGCTTATATTTGTTTTATGTCGTACTTGTTGTGATAAGTTGGTGCAAACTGAGTGTACACATAACAATGAAGAGAGGCAGTTTATCGGGACTTGGGTAGCGGACGAAGTGCGTCGCGCGGTTATGTTAGGTTATAAAATAATCGAAGTGCTTGAAGTTTGACAGTATGAAGTAACTGTTGTGACGAAATGTTTTTCGTCACTCGCAGTTTAGACTCACCGATGTCCGGAGACGTCCGAAACATCGGTGATTCGTAAACTGCTCTCGTTTCTCCGGAAATAAGAGCAACCCCGGTTTTCTGTTAATAACTCCGGCTGTAAGCATCCGATCCGAATAAAGTTATACTTTCCTAGCAGCATAATTACAGGGCTAGCGACTGGCGCTAGTATGAACGTCTTAAGGGCACGAGAAGCCCTTCAACCACAGCATGTAAGTTACCCCTATGTAAATACATGGTAGCGACCACTGACATCCCGTCCGAACCCGATTCATTATCTTTTTTGTATATAAGCCGGGATCCGCGAAGCGAAAGACACAGTTATATCCTCATGAGAGAGTGCCACCGTGATAACCAAGAAGAAGCCGTCCAGCGAGATTCACCAGGGTAAGAGATACATTCTAGTTTACCGTTTTTACCGTTCCCCGTCCGTTCCGAGCCCTTCAGGCTACCTAGTTCAAACCAACATTGCGACTTCGAGTCTCTGACTGAGAACGCCGTCATCCTAGAGCCCACGGGCTGGAGAGCATCCTCGACTCGCAAGAGTGGAGAGTATCCTCGACTCGCAAGAGTGGAGAGTCACCCTGTTCAGGGGGTCCCAAGTCACAACGTCGGCTACTGCACCGTACGCCTTCAGCATCCGCGGCTCCACAGTTGGGAGCACGATACCGTCTGCTTTGAGACCTAGAGGTACCCTCCGAGAGCGCCGTCATCCTCGAGCCCCCGGGCTGGAGAGAATCCTCGACTCGCAAGAGTGGAGAACATCCTCGACTCGCAAGAGTAAAGAGTATCCTCGGCAGGGTTAATCCAGGTCACAACGCGGGTCCGCAGTAAAACACCAGCACCAGGTCCCCAACCTCCCCGCACTCCGCACCCTTCCTCCTCGAGTCTGACGACTGGAGATAACAACCACAGCATGCACTGACGCTATACTAAACCTAATTCAAACTGTCACAAAAGCTTGGGAAAATAAAGAAGTTTGTAGAGCTACTTTTCTAGATTTAAGTAAAGCTTTTGATACCATACCGCACGACATATTACTAGGCAAGTTAGAATATTATGGCATACGAGGTTTAGCAGCGAAATTATTTGAATCTTATCTCACGGATAGAGAACAACGGGTTTCAGTTAATAACACACTAATTAATTATACAAAAATTGATAAAGGCGTCGTCCAAGGCAGTATTTTAGGGCCATTGTTGTTTACGATCTATGTTAATGACCTATCTATTAACATGAATTGTAAAACCATACAGTTCGCAGATGATACAACTTTCATCTGTTGTAATGCCGATCCGAAAATCTTAGAGGATAGTTCCAATACTATATTAAATCAAGCCGTGAACTGGTTTGCATCTAATAAGTTACTTTTAAATAACCAGAAAACAAACATATTAGATTTGGTTAGTAGTAATGTAATCAGCGACTTTTCAGTTAAATACTTAGGTATGTTAGTAACATGTAATTTAAATTGGAAATGCCATATAACTTTGCTGAGTACAAAATTATCAAAATGGTTATATGCTCTACGAAAAATATATAGTATTGTTGGGCCAGCGGCTGCTAGAATTGCGTATTTTGCCCTTTTTCATTCCAAAATGACGTATGGGGTAATTGTCTGGGGACAATCTCCTCATATCGAGCGGATTTTTGTACTACAAAAGCAGGCACTAAGAATAATTTCTGGTGTTGGTTCTAGAGATTCATGCAGAGAATTATTTAAACAGAACAAAATTGTAACTGTTTATTCTCAATATATTTTACAATGTGTAATATATATAAAGAAAAACTTGCCCAACTATAAAACTCACGCTCAGTCTCATGAATACAGAGATGCGCATTTTATAAAAAAAAATTAACCAGACCCGACCCGAACCCGATGGGTACCCAACCTGACCCGATGGATACCCGACCCGATGGATATCCAACCCGCCCAGACCCGATGGGTACCCAACCCGACCAGACCCGACCAGACCCGATGGATATCCAACCCGACCAGACCCGACCAGACCCGATGGATATCCAACCCGACCAGACCCGATGGGTACCCAGACCCGATGGATATCCAACCCGACCCGACCGGATGGATATCCAATCTAACCCGATTATGTGTATACTACTTGAACAGATATGTACCCAACTGATCCGAAAGTTAATTTTACAAGGAATATGTAGTATTTCATTAGATACAATAAAAAATCTGTTAATATTAACTGTGCAAAACTACTATTTACTTAAATCTACTTGTATACTTACGAGTAGTTCAAAATGATTTGTTATAAGTATAAATATTTGAGTGAATATTTTATTAAACAAATATATAATGTTTATAGTTGTTACACATTTTTGGTACAAATTGCGGTTTTGTAGCAAAGACTACACTAAAATTCAGTAAATATCAGTGGCGAACCGAGAAAATATATTTGGAGGGGGCTTGGATATTTGTAAAAGGAGTAGATTTAAATATATATATATATATAGAAATTATTTAATTACATTTAAATAAATATGAAATATAAGTGAAAACCCCTCCCCTTGCGTGCGCCAGTGGTAAATATAAATACTAAAGCGGAATGACATAAAGTATACTAAAATCCATGATTAGATAATACGAATAAAAGCGGCAGTAGAATTATAAAAATATACAATTTGTGATATACTTGTTTTGTTATGCCATCTTTATCGTAGCATTGCTTTGATTTATGTTTACAAAGCATGAATGAGAGCGCAAGCACTGTTAGATTTTCACCTCTGCTCAATATTATAAATATACAGGGTGTTCAAAAAAGGGTAAAAACTAAGGCATATACATTTCAGTGTACTTATTCTCAGCAACATTTTTTTTTAAATTCGCTAAATTAAAGGCTCTAAAGGTTCTTGAAGCGTATATTTCTGAGGCACTGGCCGACATGTAATTTTTAATAAAAATTATAATTAATTATTATTACATCTTTTACGTAGTAATATATTTACTTTTATTTTATTTATAATTCATAATCAGCACATTAAAATGTATTAGCCCTCAAAGTTTTTTTTATCGTTTTTTAACACCCCGTATATAATATGTATAAGCGACCAAGCGTTAATTATAAATTTTAAATAAATTCTAAATATACTTGTAATGGGGTAGGTGGTTTATACTCCTGTAGAATTGAGAACCCGGATTTCATTCCCACAGGCGACAAATAATTTTCACCACGTTAAAACTAGTCCTGAGACTTTCCCTCCACTAATATCTTTGGGAGTCGTGATTTGACGGCTGGTAATCGTACTTCACACGAAGAAATATATCACTTACCGAGATATGTAATGCGCAAAAAGCGTGATGATATATTTATTTATTTATTTTGCACGTGAATATTTCATATAAATATAAATTAAATTATGAACCTGACCCGACTTACCCGTAATGAACCAGACCCGACTTACCCGTAAATGAACCAGACCCGACTTACCCGTAATGAACCTGACCCGACTTACCCGTAAATGAACCAGACCCGACTTACCCGCAAATGAACCAGACCCGACTTACCCGTAAATGAACCACACCCGACTTACCCGTAAATGAACCAGACCCGAACCAGACCCGACATGAACAACTTACAACTGACCCGAAACCCGACTGCGGGTCGGGTCGGGTCTGGTCGGGTTTCGGGTTTCGGGTAAAAATGTGCATCTCTAGAATACAGCACTAGAAACAATGCTAATTTGATTAATCCAATAATTATGTTAAAAAAACTAAAGTAAACAGCATAAACTTAAAAATATTTAATTAATTAGAACATGAAATAAGAAATTTAGAAGTAAAAAAATTTAGAAATATTGTTTTCCAAAAATTAATTGCTAAATCATATTATAACATCGACGAGTATCTGACAGATACACATTTCTGAACTTTTATTATAAATAAAATGTAAAATTTTTATACTTCAATTAGGTATTATGTAATTTTATCTTGTTTTTTGATGTATGTAAATTTGGACTTATATTATTATATTATGTGACGTATTATTGCTTTACAGTAAATAAATATTATTATTATTATTATTATTATGTACTTTTTTATTTTTGTATCTTTAATAATAATGAAAATTATAACGCTGAATCGTTAAGTTGGTACATTCTGTTGCATACAAAATAATATTAAGCTTCTAAAATATTATTTTATTCAAAAAAAAATAATATAAATTGATTTGTGCAAGAATTATAGCGCATATTTTAACATAAAAATTATTGTTGTTATCTTGATGTGACGGTCCTAAAAATTGCCTTGTAAATTACCATTTCAAAACATTTATTTTGTATAATATTTATTAAGTAATATTTTATCTACCTTTAGCCACGAATAAATTGCACGACAATGACTAGAGTTGATGATATTCCAGATATAATCTGAAACAACAATAACAAATAATTTAATAGCAATACGAGTACGTATAGTTCTAGAAATATAGTGAGGGATAATAATTCAACTATAATTACTGGATTTTGCCAAGAAATATACGTTACACAAAACAAGTTTAAACTCTAAAATGAATACGAAATTTGTAATTTTGATCTGTCTTTTGTCTATGCTATCACAGTTAAAAATAAAGACAGGAATGCAATATTCTCATGCAAGTAAAAATACAATGTTCTGGTAATAATGTAATAAAATTTACTCACCGACATTACCATAATTCTGTTTAATTCAACAATTTTAAATAAATTTAATATAAATATCAATAATCAGTGGCGTTTCTAGGGTATGTGCCGCCCTTGTACGAGAACAATTTTGCGACCCCCCTTCCCCTGTTGATTAACTGGAATGGTCCTGAAATATTTGTACCATACATAAAACACAGACACAGAAAATGTAAAAAAATATACATTTTATTAATTAAAATCATAAATAAATACATTAATACATACAATAATTATTGATATAAACATATAAAGAAAATACAGTATTGAAAATTTTTTCAAGTCACGTGAGGGTCAATCATTTTGGATCACTCTGTATTTATAGATATATAGTTGATGTACATATAAGAGCCAAATTATATCAAATTTATTTGTATACTACAAATTCAAAATAAATTTTTTTATTTATTTATAATTTTTCGTAATATACTTTTGTTTTTGTGTTGTCTTGATTTTCTTATGCCAAACCTATTTGCATGAAGAAATTGGATGAAAATAATATTAATTTTGTTTATTTTTACTTTCAATTTTCTAGAAATTGTACTACAATGATTACAGTTGATGTTATTCCAGCAATAATCTAAAACAAAACTTATAATTAGTAATCCAGATTTTATTTTCACTTGTATTATATCAGACTTTTTTGTTGTTGTTATTTTTACATAAATTTTGTGATATCAAATTTATTATTATAATAGTAATAATAATTTATTTCAAAAAGATCAAATCTGAATTAAATTATATTTAAAAGCTAAATATGGTAAATGTACTTACCGACATTAAGGTAAACCTGTCTAACTCAACAAGTTTAAAAATGGACAGTTTCATTTGGTTATGATACGCATATAAAGAGCATGGGAAGATCTGAAAATATTACAAAGTTAACTTAAGTCTACGACATCGTTACTTTAATTCTTAGTCAACCTCATCTTTATTACTGCATTTAATATGGCTTCAAGAATATAAAATGAACACTTGTTGCCCTAGAATATTAATAGTTATTTGTGTTTCCAGGGCGCGAATTAATTGTGTGCGTCGAGGACACTATTTTCTAACTCATCAAATTATTTCGCGACCGAGATGCATACAAAAATTTTCATGCAACTGCATTATCTTCATTAATAAAGATTCAAAATTTATTACAAATTTCATTTCGAAATGAAGGTTATTATAAATATGAATGTGTAACCAAGGAGACATTATAATTATGAATTTTTACCGGTTTCAGGATATGAAACCTATGTTTACATGCACAAAAGTAAGCTGATAAGTAAGTAATAACTGTATTCTGTACGGTAATATTACCATACTGACTTGTCAAAACAGTCAATTAAATGAAAATAAAACATAATGATAATATAACACTATTAATACAAACGGAACTCAAAACAACAATAATACAAAGATTACTTCTCCTGCTTATCATAATATATATATATATATATACAGGGTGAGTCTGGGAAGACGCCCCCCCCTTTAACTTTTTTATTATGAGTAATAGAAAAAAATGATTCATATGAAAGTTTTATTATTTTAAATATACTATTTGATGGCAGATGTAGATATTTTTTATAAAGTCAGGTTTACAAGATACGACTATCAACTTTTATTTTTTAAATAGCAACCTATAATTATTTTACTAAAATAAAAACCGCCATTTTTTTCTCTTTTCAACGGTGTATTAGTTTTTATTAATGTATCTGAAAAAATTCGAGAAAAATAAGAAAATTGAGAAATACTAGAAATAATTTTTATACAAATATTATATGTGGCTATGTGAAAATAAACAAAATGTAACAGTGTTAAATTAATGTCAAAAAAGTATACATTTGCTGGTTACTTTATTTAACTTATTTTGCAAACAATAAAAAAAAAATTCTTTTTGCCCTTCTCATGATTCCAGTCGATTCACCAATTATTAGAATCATATCTATTAATTCTTCTTTAGTAAACATTTGAAAACGTTTTTTTTATTGTTTGCAAAATAAGTTAAATAAAGTAACCAGCAAATGTATACTTTTTTGACATTAATTTAACACTGTTACATTTTGTTTATTTTCACATGGCCACCTATAATATTTGTATAAAAATTATTTCTAGTATTTCTCAATTTTCTTATTTTTCTCGAATTTTTTCAGATACATTAATAAAAACTAATACACCGTTGAAAAGAGAAAAAATGGCGGTTTTTATTTTAGTAAAATAATTATAGGTTGCTATTTAAAAAATAAAAGTTGATAATCGTATCTTGTAAACCTGACTTTATAAAAAATATCTACATCTGCCATCAAATAGTATATTTAAAATAATATAACTTTCATATGAACCATTTTTTTCTATTACTCATAATAAAAAAGTTAAAGGGGGGGGGCGTCTTCCCAGACTCAGCCTGTATATATATATATATATATATATATATATATATATATATATATATATATATATATATATATATATATATATATACAGGGTGAGTCTGGGAAGACGCCCCCCCCCTTTAACTTTTTTATTATGAGTATTCTATTACTCATAATAAAAAAGTTAAAGGGGGGGGGCGTCTTCCCAGACTCACCCTGTATATATATATGTATATATATATATATATATATATATATATATATATATATATATATATATATATATATATATTAAATGTACAGTCTTTCAAGATGAGATGACCACGTTATGACGTTTAAATAAAAAAAAAATTATAAATATGATATAAAACAATTGTAACCATGGCATTACTTGAGTACCTTCTAATATGATGACAATGACGTTATTCATAAAAGAATTTCAAAAAATAATATTTATTAATGACGTTAACATGTTTATATTCTGAAACCGGTAAACTATTGAACAAACCACGGATGTTATGAGTTATAACAGGCCTCGGATGTCTCTACGAGCTCGGATTTCAAACTGACATCTGCGGCTGTAATGATACTCATAACATTCCTAGGTATGTTCATAGCTATTATTGGACTATTTACAAATAAGTTGTATTCTGCTGGCTGAATTAAGCGCGTATATGTCAATTTTGTTTTACAATTATTTGCAGAATACTTTGCAACCTAAATAGAGGGTGCGACCCACATATTGGGAATCGTTATGTTATACTTACTACTTGACAAGTTATCTCTGGAACTGAAGCGATTACAAACAAAATCATTGCATTATAGACTGTTCACAATATCTGCGAAGTTTTGTTGTTTACTTGAAATTTAAAATCCTTAAATAAAAGAGCAAGTGTAAAACCTGAACAAACAAGACCGAAAAGTGTTTCTATAGTTTTACAGAAAATATTTGGACTGTATATATCATATAAACTTCTTGTAATCTCTGTTAACTTGTTATGAAGAAAACATACATTCTTGATACACAGAAGAATATATTTCTCTTGCCTTTTCTCAATTAAATACTGATTTAAAGATGAAAATCTTTTTGAGATTATTGCTAAACATATTATGCCCAAAAGCAAAGTTAGGTTTGATATAAACGCCATAATAACTAAAATTGTTCTATCTATGATGTTCATATGATCAATTTGCTGTAAAATATAATGCATGCAGAATAGAAATACAATAATTATTATGCAATATGACATATACAATTTTACTTTGTTTCTCAAACGACTATAATCTATTATAGAGCTCTAACCACTAATATTTGGTACGGCTGTGTTTTTTAAATATATTGATCTTTGAAGCATTTTAAAAATTATTTGGAATAAATTTATGTAATTATATTTGTACTATTTTAATAAGTAATTATAATATCTACATCAACACAAAAACATAATAACCAAAAATGAAAATTAAAGGATTTATTCTATTATTCGTAAGATAGCATTTTTAAGTTATGAAATAAATTGGCCACAAATAATTGGTACGGCTATTTAAACTTATATTAATCATCCTCCTATTGCCCTCTATACTATTTATTTTATACTGAACGAATATTCGAGTAGGTTTTGCCTTTGTTTTGAATAAATTGTCATTAATATTGCCTTTTGTTTTCAATAAACTGTCATTAATTTTCAACATGGTACGCGGAAAGCCTATATCTGAAGATATTCGAAGATTAATTATTGAAAAAAATGAATCTGGTAAAAGTTATGGTGAAATTTCGAAGGAATTGAATTTACCTAAATTGACAACTGTAAACATAGTTAAAAAATATAAAATTTCTGGATCTATTTCAACATTTAAGAACAAAAGTGGTAGAATTTCAAAAATTACCGAGCGAGATTTGCGAGCGTTGTCTTCCATTGTCAAGTCAAATAGACGAAATACCGTTCGTAATTTATCCGAAAAATGGTCAGCAAAAATTGGAAAGTCCGTGGGACGCGAATGGACCCGAAAAAATATTCATAAACTAAAATATGGATTCTATAAGGTAAGATTTTTAAAGTAAGAAAAACGTAAACTTAGACTTAAATCTTCCAGGCCAAAGAAAAACCATTATTGACCAGTATACAAAAGAAAAAACGTTTATTATGGGCAAAAGAAAGAAGACTTTGGGTACAGAGGCAGTGGGATTCCATTATATTCAGTGATGAATCTAAATTTGATGTTTGCGTTGGTGACTCTAGAAAAAGAGTAATACGGAGAAAAAAAGAAGTATACCATAGAGACTGTTTGAAGCGTACCGGCAAATTTCCAGCTAGTATCATGGTATGGGGTTGCATGTCCTCCAAAGGTGTGGGCAATTTGCACTTTATTGATGGCATTGTAAATGCTCAGAAATATATTAACATTTTGGAGGGAAATTTAATTCCGTCTGTAACCCAATTAATTTCCTATGAAGAATTTATATTTCAACACGATGGTGCTTCATGTCATACCGCCAAAGGTAGTAAGAATTGGTTGGAAAGTAAGGGGATAATGTCTTGAGCTGGCCATCCTCCAGTCCAGACCTCAATCCTATAGAATCCTTGTGGGCAGTAATGAAACGTCGTTTAAGAAATGAGCCTCAAAGAACTGTTTTAGGCTTGAAACAAAAAATTACAGAAATTTGGAATTCAATTACACCAGATGAGTGCCAGGACCTTATAAACACAATGTCAAAACGAGTTGAAGCAATTATAAAAGCAAAAGGCGACGTTACGCAATATTAATATAAGTTTTAATTAGCCGTACCAATTATTTATGGTTAATTATTTTCACAACTTAAAAATGTTCTCTTACGAATAATAGAATAAATCCTTTAATTTTCATTTTTGGTTATTTTGTTTTTGTGTTGATGTAGATATTATAATAACATATTAAAATAGTACAAATATAATTACATACATTTATTCCAAATAATGTTTAAAATGCTTCAAAGATCAATATATTTAAAAAAACACTGCCGTACCAAATATTAGTGGTTAGGGCTCGTAATTCCTAGTCTAATCATTTGAGAATCAGTTTCATATATTTGCCGAATAACTTCTTCCATTTTGTTTCTGTAATAATATCTCCCAAATACCGCAACAAGGCCGTTCAAAACACTTTCAAAAATAAATATGTGCATTATAAGAGTTATCGTTATTGGCAATTTTTCATAACTTTCATTTGATGGAGTAATTTGATTATACAGTCCAATAAAAAATATAATAATAATTGCTGTTATCCAAAATTCTATTGGAATCCAATCGTAGTTACGTTTAGAATGTTGTTGCGGTTGACGTTTTCCCAGGATATTTAAGAGATTTGTCAAAGGTGTTAAGGCGTCTACCACGTTCTGTGGAGTATTCATTTTATTATGTTAGATTTGTTTGTTTCACAATGATTTATAATTAGTTTTGATTAAACCTTTGAAAATTCAATTCAAACATTTGACAGTTTGGAATGTAGTAAGACGTCTTGCTGATAAATATCTCCATTAAAATAACGAATCCACATAAAAACTAGTTTGTAATTAAGTATAAAAAGTTTAGATTAATGATTATATTTTTATCTTTAGGTAATTACATTTATAAAATTAAATTCTTTATATTAAATAAGTAGTAATGATTTTTCACTACTAGCCTAGCAACATGCCGTTATTGACTTCGGTTTCAATCGTGAAATTGTTTTTCTCTACCGTGTCCTTAACAACGGTCAATAATGGATTATTATTGACCTAGGTAAATAATGAGAACTGTCACTTTTCAAAGAAATTCAAGCTTCTGAACTTATTTAACTCGTTAAATGGAAGGAAAATATTAATTCCGAATTTAAAATTGGCGCCTAATTTCAAGTTTGCAATCCCAGGCAAATTTCAATTTGAATAGTAAGTATCTTTCAAACTGTCACATTTTACATGTGAGTGTGCTTTACTGTTACATTGTGAAATATGTATTTATGTATTTATTTATTGTTAAATTCTCGAAAAGGTAAATGTTTATTGTAATATTATTGAATAATCTTACATTGTACAGTTTATGGTTATAATTGATTTTTATATAAGAAATGGAAAACATGACTAGTATTTATTGCTACAGAACCCATGTTTAATGAAATTTGAGTATTTCGTATATTTCATGAAGTTGCAGTAAGGTCACCCACGGGAATATTAAGTTGCATTTAGAATTTCTGGCATCATTGGTTGAGGTTATGACGTTTTCGAGATTATACGTCGTCCACATTTACTGCCAAAATGGTAGCGAAAGTATTTCGCAATGAATAACCAATGTAAGTTTCTGAGTTATCTAAATTTAAAAATGTTGGAACTATATTCGGACATCTAGGTTATTGTATTATGTCGTATATTTTGTCTTGTAGGTTTGCCATGTCATAAACTAATGAATACTTTTACCATGTCAGGAGTGGGCCTCTTATTTAGATATTTTTTAACTATTTCAGCCCAAAATGAATCTACCAGGACAAATTTTCTCGAGGATCCAAATATTTTAAAAAACAATGCTAAAAACAATAGAATTTCATTTCTGCCTTCTCGGTTTTTGTAGATAGTAACAAATATTCATATCAAATTGCTTATGCTATGATTATTAAAAAATTCGTTACATAGGATTTAAGAGCTAGTAGTGAAAAAAATAGTATATAAACCACGGTTGAGAAGATCATTATTGACCATGCGCCTTGTACCCCTCGGTTGCACCTCGGGGTACAATCTTGGCGCTAGGTCAATAATGATAAATCTTCTCAACCTTGACTTACAATATACTATTACTTAATTCCGTTGTGAAAAGTCCTGTTTTACATCAATTTTTTGAGGTCAATGTAAATTTTTTCATAACTGTCATTCAAAAGTTATGTAAGGAATTCTTTACATAACTAGTTATGTTACCAGCCGTCAAATCACGCCCCCCAAAGATGTTAGTGGAGTGAGAGCCACAGTGGCAGATTTAATTTGGTGAAAATTGTTTGTCCGTTGTGGAGATCGAACCAGGATTCTCAAGATCCGCAGGCAATAACCTTTCAAAAAGGGAATTTTCCCGTTGGACACTCTTTATTATTATTATTTTTTAATGGAGGTAATATATTATTTAATAATTACTGTCATTTGTATTTATTAGGAAATGAAAAATTGATGCAAGTATGAAATATTATTTAATTTAACAAATTTTTATTTACTAGAACATACATAAGATAAATTATCGTGCATATTTTGACGAAAAAATTAACTTTATTGTTTTGATGTTACATGCTGAAACTAAACAATTACCATTTAATAATGTTTGTTTTCTCTAATAGGATAGTTTAAATTTATTGAATAATATTTTATTTACCTTCAACTTCGAATAAATTGTATAAAAATTATTTTAATTGATGATATTTCAGCTATAAGCTAAGAAAAAAATCAACTAATAATTTATTAACAATGGCCGGTTTCACCAACAAAAGTTAAATTTTAAATTTGGCTTAAATAAAGAAAAGCAAATCAAAATTACTTGCCAAATAGATTAATTGACATTGCTGTCACACATTCGATGTGCATTTATTTATTTGAGCCAATTTGAAAATTTAACATTTGTTGGTTTCAATCGGCCATAAACCATTTAAGTTCAAAATTGATATGTGACGTCATCTGTACTAGTTGTTAAAACTTTAACTAGACATTACACCTGAATATTTCTTTAATTTTTATATTCAGTGAAATTAATAAAAAATATTTGTACATTTTTAAACATTTTGACAACTGAATAGATAGAATATTGCTGAACCAATATTACAAGCACTAAATGTTTTGGTACCACTAGAGTCGGTATGAAAACTTTCTGCCAATGAGAAGTTTCATTTCAAAATACATGACGTTACAACATTTATAAACCTTAATAACACAGTACTAAATGAAGTTTTAATATATTTTTTTTATTAACAGCAATATTGAAGTAAATAGTTTATACTTTTGATAGAAATTTGATAATGGCTGATGAGCTCATTGATTGTACTTCGATTATAAATAGACATCTACAAGAAATTATCGAAGCGGCACCAAACAACTCAACAGATAGTGAAATTTACTTACCGACATAATCATAATTCTGTTTAACTCGACCAATTTATAAACAGAAAATTTTAGTTTATTATGATATATGTACAAGGAACATGGGAACACCTGAAAAAATACAAAATTAACTTTAATCTAAATATATAGGTACCTATTATTTCTAATGTTTTTATTTAAATCTAAACAGATATAGTCAGGATTTGAACCTGGTACCTATGAACTCCAGTCATTTGCTTTAAAGCAGAGGTTTTTAAAATTTTTCGTAGACCACTTGCTGTGTTTTTCGATTTTGGATAGACCCTCTGCTTTCCTTATATTTAATTTTTGGTATAGTGCTAATCTCTTTTAAAGATTTAAATTTCTAACTGTAGATAAGTGTAGTGTGAAAAACTTAAAAATATCACATGTTAAGTTTTTACATTTATATAAATAACTATAAAACATTGCATTTGATAAACACCATCTGATTATAGGTATTTCTAAACTTGTTGAGTATATATTACATTATGTACTGACCGACATAATCATAATTCTGTTTAACTCGACCAATTTATAAACAGAAAATTTTAGTTTATTATGATATATGTACAAGGAACATGGGAACACCTGAAAAAATACAAAATTAACTTTAATCTAAATATATAGGTACCTATTATTTCTAATATTTTTATTTAAATCTAAACAGATATAGTCAGGATTTGAACCTGGTACCTATGAACTCCAGTCATTTGCTTTAAAGCAGAGGTTTTTAAAATTTTTCGTAAACCACTTGCTGTGTTTTTCGATTTTGGATAGACCCTCTGCTTACCTTATATTTAATTTTTGGTATAGTGCTAATCTCTTTTAAAGATTTAAATTTCTAACTGTAGATAAGTGTAGTGTGAAAAACTTAAAAATATCACATGTTAAGTTTTTACATTTATATAAATAACTATAAAACATTGCATTTGATAAACACCATCTGATTATAGGTATTTCTAAACTTGTTGAGTATATATTACATTATGTACTGATAACGGAACAAAAATATTTTTCTAGTTTTTCTATTAAAATTAACTTCAAACTTACGATTTAGGTAAACTCTACATGGAAAAAATAAAAAATTGTGGACAAATATGCAAAAAGTGACTCAAGACAAAGTTGTTTATTAGCTTAAACATTGAAATAATATCTTTGTTGTTTCCCAATTCATAAAATTGAAATTAATTTTAATAAGAAATTTAAAGATTGTTTTTCGGTATTTGGACGACTAGTAATTAACCGTCTTAAGTAAACCACTCTTAATTTTACGAATTAAAAAAATAATAAATTTTGTTTCGTTTCAGTACATCATATAATATGTTGATCATCAAGTTTAGAAACATCTGTATAAAAATTGAACTTAAAAACAATATTTAATTACAGTTTTATAATTGATTAAATTATTTTATTAACAATAAGCGACCCCCCCCCCACCTTTGTCCATGGTTAAATTTAAAAAATGACTACTATTTAGCAAAATTCGTAAACTTACCTCGTGTTTATTATGGCATTTTAGTATAGCTTCATGAATATAAAAAGAACAATTCTTACTCTGAAACATTGAATTTTAGTTATTTTATGCATCGCTACGTTTACTTCCAAACTTACTGCATTACAAGTGTGTTCTACTAACGAAACAATTATTAGTAGTACAGATGCGTTATAAGTTGTCCATACTATTTCGCATAATAATATTTTAACATCATACTGGTCGAGTTCAAACATTATCATAATTATTTCGAAAGTAGCAGAAAACAGTCCCGAGTAACTATGCACTAATTTACAAATTATATTTAAAATCCATATCTCATTTACTGTTCTTGTCAGTTCTGTTAATTTATAATGAAGCCTACATACTTTCTTGATATTTACAGTAAGATTATTCTGATTTATTCTCTGAATTAAAAACTGATTTAAAGCTGCAAATCTTTCCGAAATTATTATTAGTAATATCATGCCCAATAACAAAATAGTATCAGATGCAAACTTCATGTACACGTGTATAATTACAATCAAATATAAATCATAACTAGTTTTATTATGTTCTAGTATAAATATACTGAATATTGCTAAATTTATTATTATATTGTAAGCTATATATCATTTTACTTTCCTTATTAAATTACTGTAAGTCATTCGAATATTTAATGTTTTCATTTCATAATCAATCTCACAGATTTTGTTTAAAATATGTTGAATTTTATGTCTGTAATAGTATCTTGTAAACATGGCAACAATGCTATACGCTAAAGTGTCAAATAGTAGCAAATAATGTATGATAATAATTGCTTTTAGTTTATTTCCTTTTAAGGATTTACTTTCTGAATGACTTCGAAATAAAATAATAATTAATACAATGTAAGAAAGAATCCAACAAGCCGGTATAATCTATTCATATCTACGTTTATTATTTTCTTGGAGTTGAATTCTTCCAAAGACTTTTAACAAATTTTTTTAAGGGCTTCACAGCTTCTAGAACGTTAGTCGGGTGAGGCATTTTGTAACGATCTTATTATTCATATAAATATGAACTAATATTAATTTGTTTAATGTGAAAATTTCGGTCGATGCATAATTTGATTGCATCAAGTAATAATGTTTACTTAGAAAATATTAATACAAATTTTTTTATATGATTAATAACTGTCTTCTTTATTCATTAGTGATTAAGAAAAGACATATTCAGAGTCTATTAAAGTATGAAATATTATTAATATCTCCCAAATTAATATTGGATGTTTTGGCTTAATTATCTTTTTTTACTACTAATCTAGAAACGTATCATTATTTATTTCTTTTTGAATCATGAAATTGTTTTTTTTGTTTTCATTTTAACACTATGATACAAAGTATAATTATAAATACCTTTATGTTCCACTGCATCATATTACCTTGTTTTACGACACTGTTTACTGTCCATAATCGGGTACTTTATTGGACTAGTACGATAAAAATGCAAAATTGGACTGCTGTCAATGTCACATGAAAACAAAATTCAAAAGAAATATTTAAACACCATTTTCTGTATGTATTATATGTGTGTTCATACAATTGTTAGATATTCTCTTGCATTACATGCAAGATCTTTTATTTCTTTTGGAACGTCTTCAATGTCTTCATCCATCTCAACACTTTTTTCACTTTGACAATTTGATAAATAAAGCAACAAATGCATAACAACGAAGCACACTTTGAGATGCAATTAAATGTTTTAAATATAGGTATTAACATAATCATATTTTAAGAGAAAATATTCTCCATGCAGTCGAACATAAAACGTTGTATGCAACTCGTACATAATCGGACATTATAGACTCGCCTTATTTATTAGCCTCGCTCGCTGCGCTCGCTCTGCCATCAAATTCGGCTCGTCCAATAAAGACCTAAATTATGTACTTGTTACATAAACTACTATTAAATTAATTTTCAAGAAAAATCACAACTCCATTTTGAGTAATATCGCTATACATAAATTGATGAATATAATCTACACATAGACGATCGTTTTACATTATTATTTTTTAAATAGCATCAAATGATTAAAACGAGAAAATTCAACGTTGTTTTCTTCATTCTGAATAATATATCTTTAGAAATATCAAATTCTTCGTTCATCATTTCTCTTGTCAAAGTCTTTCAGTGAGTTCCATGAAATTAGAGGAACAACTTTCAAACTTATATTTTATAATTTATTACTTATTGTGTAAAACATATTGTTTTATTGTAACAGAAATAATAGTAAACTTATACCTATGTACTAGAGCTGGATAGTTCGTGACCGAGTCGTTCAATTGAGCCGGTTCAGTACCGTGACCGAAGTGAACCGGATCGCTAAATGAAAAAGATCCGGGTCGCAGCTCCGTGACTGATGCAGATTTGCGCGCTGCGCCATTTTTTATTGCAAGATGTTCTGAGTGTATGCCGTAGACCTCGGTTAATTTCCGATTATATACGAACGAATCCGATTTGATTAATAATACCACATAGTGATTGATGCTGTTAAAAATTTATACAGATTGTAAACTGTAAACCATAGGTACTTCTGTCAAAATAAATCAAATATGTTTTGCAGAATTTTTTAATTTTCTATTTTGCAAATTGTATACAGTAAAATGTTTTATTTGAAAATGTCTATTAAGGTTTCTTGTTGATCCGCTATAATTTAGGAACAATAATAACATTTTATTTCATTGTCACATAAGTCAGTAAAATTGTTCCATATTGAGCTAATTTTGCGAAAACTCATTATAAATAACTTCAATTGCAATAATAAATTAAATATAAATTAACGAATGTAATTTACAACCTGAGACAGAGCTATTTGCATTTTATCGTTTGAGTCATTCATTCGCTTTACGGTTCGTGTATCCGAACTGAAAAGCCAGGAGCCGAACGGCGAACGGTTCAGTCGTTCCACTAAACGACTGAATCGCTGCACTGACGATAATCAGAAAGATGTTTAAGGATATTTTTTGCTATCGAGATCCACTGATCCGCGTCAGTAAAAAATCCGATATGCCCACCTCTACCATGTACCTCCAAATTTACGCTGGAGGTACCATATTAATTAAAACATATAATTGTTTGTTTCTAAATAACATACAGATAAAAAATGATTTATCTGTATAAAGAAAATTCTATTTGTTCTATAATCAGTATATCAAATTAGATATGTCATTAAAGTTTCGCGCAGAGGTATATAAACACCCTGTATATAAAGAAAGTTTGAATGACAAATATAATAGCTTCGAAATATTTTATGTATTATGTACTATTTTTATTTTTATGTCTTTAATAATAATGTAATTAATGACGCTGATTCGTTAAGTTGGTACATTCTGTTGCATACAAAATAATATTAAGCTTCCAAAATACTATTTTATTAAAAAAAACGAAATATAAATTGATTTGTGCAAGAATTATAGCGCATATTTTAACATAAAAATTATTTTTGTTATCTTGATGTGACGGTCCTGAAAATTGCCTTGTAAATTACCATTTCAAAACATTTATTCTGTATAATATATTTATTAAGTAATATTTTATTTACCTTTAGCCACGAATAAATTGCACGACAATGACTAGAATTGATGATATTCCAGATATAATCTAAAACAATAATAACAAATTATTTAATAGCAATAGGTGTAGTTCGTTCAGAAATCTAGTGAAGGACAGTAGGAGCAGCTTGCAATTAGTAGAAGATTATTTACATTAAATTCAATGCATAAATATGAAAATATATATGAATTAATTTAAAAAATTTCACAAATCATAATATTTTTCAGCAATTAATAGATATGTACCGGAAAGTGAATTGGCCGGATGTTCGGCAACCGGACTTGCTCATTGCTGATGCGCAGTTAACAGAGCGTGTAGAGATCTGTAAGTTCAGTAGTACCCCGGTACATTAAATTTTGCTACGGCTGCAGTATTGATATCATACAATATATATTTCAATGATTGTGATTGGCCTAAATAAATATCAAACCGAAAACAAATTTAAACGCTAAAATTAATACGATATTTGTAATTTTGATCTGTGTTTTGTCCATGCTATCACTGTTAAAAATGAAGACAGGAATGCAATATTCTCATGCAGGTGAAAATATAATGCTTTGGCAATAATATAATAAAATATACTCACCGACATTACCATAATTCTGTTTAATTCAACAAGTTTAAAAACGGAAAATTTTATTTTATTGTGATACATGTATAAGGAATATGGAATTACGTGCAATGTTTAACATTCTGAATATTATTTTTTCACTAAACTGTCAAACAAAGTTACCCGCACAATTTTTTATTAACAGTCCGATAAATAGTTATTCGTGTATTAAGAGCGTAAAGTGAAATTAGGCTCAGATCCAACTACTCTATATAAGAAACAAATCAAGTCATTAATTAAGAAAGATAATAATTTATTCAATACTCATGACAAACACAATTTAGTTTCAATGAATCCTTCTGCCCCTATACTCTATGGTCTACCAAAAATACATAAAAATAATATCCCTATTAGACCAGTAGTCTCTTACGTTAATGCTTATAAACTTTGTAAAAATATTAATAGATTGCTCCCAACTTAAACCATCTCACACGGTTAAAAATAGCCTTGATCTGATAGATAAAATTAAATCCAATCCGACACCAAAAAAGTTCAAATTAGTCTCCTTTGATGTTGTGAGCTTGTTTACTTCAATTCCGATTAACCCGCTTAAAGACATTATCTTTTCTTATCTAGTGGAAATCAATTTTAAAGGTGCAAGAGAAATGTTTGATCTTGTTTGTACTTGTTTAGATCAGAATTATTTCCAATTTGATGGAGTTTTTTATAAACAAAATGGTGGTCTCCCGATAGGTTCACCCTTATCCCCTCTTTTAGCGGACATTTTTATGGATCATTTAGAAAAGTTATTATTTAAGTCTTCAGATCCTTTAATTAAACTAATATTCTGCTGGTATAGATATGTAGATGATGTCTTCTGTATATGGACGGGCTCAGATAGACAGTTAGATATTTTTCTAAAATTTTTAAATAGTTTAAACGTTAATATCCAGTTTACTTTAGAAAAAGAAACCCTTAAGTCGTTAAATTTTCTAGATATTACAATTTCACACAATAACTACGAATTAGATTATCAAATTTACCGCAAAAATACTTATACAGATACAGTCGTTCCTTACGATTCACATCATCCTATGAATATAAAAATGTCAGCGTTTCATAGTTTCATTTACCGTTTAACACATTTACCATTAAGTCAAGAAAATTTCCTCAAAGAATTGGACATTATCAAACATATTGCCGTTAATAACGGCTACCCTACGACTTTAGTAGACAAAATTTTAAAACACCACAATAGGAACAAAATTCACAAACTAATTTATAACACTAACAATATTAAAGGAGTACATCAATTTGTTTACAGAAGACTACTATTTATAGACAATACAAGCCTCAAAATTAAAAAATACTTCATTCAGAGAATATTATTTCATCCTTTTATAACACATACGCTTTAAAAAATTTGCTAGTAAATAACAAAATAATTAAGAAAGACATTTTTCAAAATAGTGGAGTTTATCAAATTAGCTGTAGTGACTGCCAAGCAATTTACATAGGTCAGACCGGTCGTAATTTCAGCATTAGATTCAATGAGCATAAGAAAGCGCTACTAAATAATAATGTGTCTTCAAATGTTGCTAAACATTGTTTTGACAATAACCATAAGTTACTTGATAAGAGTTTGTCAATCAAACATATTTGTAAAAAGGGATTAAAGTTGGATTTCCTAGAATCCTTAGAAATTCAGATTGCCATTAAGGACCAGCTAACGGTTATGAATGAACAAATAGATTTGTACCGTTTACCTTTAATACTTCCGCTTTAATCTCTTTACAACTAGGTTTAAAATGTAATTTCCATCCAAATAATTATAGTTACCTCTTCGGTCTGATCTTATTTTCTTTCAACTATGGTCATAAATGTATTTTTCCCAAACTAATTGTACTTATAACATCTGTTTTCAATCATGTATCTCCCACTTCTTGTGTCAGAATTCTTGTGTATACTATTTATAAGTCTTACTCTAATGTACAAATTCATTCATATCTTGTTCACCTGATGATGGTCTAGTCGACCGAAATACGTATTGTAAAATAAACTTTACATTATTTGAAACTAACCTAGTGTTTTTTTAATTTAATTTGACTCTTTGTTATTTCAACACGGTAATTGCAGCGCGAGGCGAAGGCGAGAGCTGCAATAGTGTAAGAGAAACAAAGACACTTTACGTTTATGATACACACATAATTGTTTCTACGATTGCATTTTAAATTATTAAAAAACATATACGTACTGAAAATAAATTCGTTCTGTCATCTGTCAATATGACAAATTTGTGTTTTGCTTGTATCCCTGGTAACTATTGATATAAGTACGCTTTTAATATTATTTTGCGCGTTGCCATTGGTAACGCGCGCATTTAACATATTTTTCACGCGTCTCCAATGGCAACGCGCGATAAAAATATTTCGCAGAAAACGTCAACTTTACGATGAAAAATGACCGCCTAATTCAAAATGTAAGTATAATAACTTCGCGGGTCATACAAAATTTACATAAAGTTATTTACCTTGTTTTTATTATTGCATTTTAGTATAGCTTCATGAATATAAAAAGAACATTCCTTGCTCTGAAACATTGAATTATAGTTATTTTGTTCATCGCGATATTATTTTGTGAACTTACTGTGTTACATGTACGTTCTATTATTGAAACAATTATTAATAGAACAGATGCAAGATACATTGACCATAATATGACACAAAATAAATTATATACAGTGTATTCTCCAAACATACACATACTAATTATTTGAAAACTTGAACACACCAGTCCTAAACTATGTTGCGCTATTTTAAAAAATATATTTAGAGCATAAATCTTATTAATTGTTCTAAAAAGTTCTGTTAATTTATAGTGAAGCATACAAACTTTCCTAATATTTACAGTTATATTATTTTGATTTATTCTCTGTATTAAACATATATGTAAAGCCGCAAATCTTTCAGTAATTATTACAAGCATTATCATGCCTGATGACAAAATGAAATTTGAAACATAAGACATATATGTATGCATTGTCAGAACTATATAGTAATCATACTTATATTCTTTATAATACAAGTTTTGCAGTATTAATGCACAATACATGGTTAAAAGTGTTATTGTGATTTGAGTCATATACAATTTTACTTTCCTTTTTAAATTACTGTAATTCATTTCAATATCTAATGTTCTCATTTCAATATCAATCTCACAGATTTTCTTAAAAATGTCTTGTATTTTATGTCTGTAATAGTATCTTGTTAGGACGGCAACAATGCTATTCACAAAACTGTCACATAGACCTAAAACCCATAGGATATTAATTATTGTTAGTTTTTTTCCGTGTAAGTCATTTCCATCAGCGTGACAATGAAGTAATACAATAGATAATAAGATGAAAAAAATAATCCAGCAAGTCGGTATAATCCATTCATATCTACGTTTAGTATTTTCTTGAGATGGAATTTTTCCAAAGATTTTTAACAAATTTGCTAAAGGCTTCACAGCTTCCAACACGTTCGTAGGGTTAGACATTTTGCTACTATATTATATTCTAATTAATGTATGCTATTTAAATCAACTTGGATGATTAAATATATAAATTTCATCAAAAGATAAAAGTGTATGATGAAATATTAATATCAATAATGTATTGTAATTACCACAATGGTATAGAGTATTGCCGCAAAAGCTGATAAAAAAATTTCAAGTGTTAACAATAATAAATTATCTTTGAAATTTTGAAAATAGTCTACAAAATTTATAAAATTGATCAATGAGAATAAGATATCTTAGATCAGTGCCTCTTATATTACATTTTTATTGAAGATTCTCGTCCTTAATTTTGAAAATTTTGAGATTAAGAATTAGAATATCAAATGTGTACACGATGATATACAGAGTGATGACCGCGATACGGGAACATAGGATTGTTAACATGTAAAATCATATTTTTGTAATTTTTTGTCTGTGGCTTCTTCGGCGGACCAACTACTCAGATCATATGCCGCCATTACACCCTGAACCGCGTTTTCAGGTCTTATGGTTAACAGCAACGCGGATTTCTCTGGACGGTCACCCATCCAAATACTCCCCGCGCGCAACCTTGTGTTATCGCTTGGATCAGTACCAACGAGTTGTGCCTCGGGACACTTTTTATTATTTTTTTAATTGAGATAATATATTATTTAATAATTATTGTCATTTATATTCATTAGGGAATGGGATATTGATATAAATAAGAAATAATGTAAAATTATTATTTTTTTATTATGTAAGTATTTAGAATCTGTTAACATAAACAATAAGTAAATCATTTGGCGGTTTAGTTGACAGGGGGGGATTATTGCCCAATGACAATTTCCCCATAGGAATTTAGTTTATGGGAATCTGTGTGAGATGTCCAGTGGTTTGTATCTGTTTAGTCTTCTTCTTTCTTGACTGTTGTCCAGCAGGTTTACGGCGGTGTAGTTTGGGTGGTTTTCCAGTCTTTGTATATATTTTTCGCTGGCTATTGTTGCCTCGTTTCTTATCATTCGTATATTGAGATCGTCGTGTATCGCTTTGTTTTGAATGTACCATGGTGAGTTTGTTATCAGTCTTAAGGTTTTAGATTGAAATCTCTGTAAAATTTCAATATTTGAGTTGCTGGTTGTTCCCCACAGTTGTTTGCCGTATGACCAGATGGGTTTTAGTACGACTTTATAGATTAGGAGTTTGTTGTCCAGTGACAATTTTGACTTGGGCCCTAATAACCAATAATATTGCTTTAATTTTATATTTAGTTGTTGTCTTTTGGTTTTTATGTGCTTTTTCCATGTGCCACGTCTATCTAGGTGCATTACAAGTTATTTGGCATTATCAGCTTGCGGTATTGGGTTATTGTTAAGATTAAATTGTGGGCATGTTCTTCGTTTCATGGTGAATGTATCGTGAATAGACTTACTTTCGTTGACTTTTATTCTCCATTTGTGTAGCCATCCTTGTATATTGTTTAAGTTTTCTTGGAGTTTCTGTGATGCTATGTCAGGATCTTCGGCAGTGGCTAGGATTGCGGTGTCGTCGGCAAAGGTTACTGTTTCTGTGTGGAGAGATACTGGCAGGGGCTCTATTCTCGACTCTTCGTAATGGTCAAAGTTATACGCTTTCGTACGCATAACGAACGAAATCCGTAAAACAGTATTCTCGACCCTTCGTTTCGTTGCGAATTCGGGTAGTTTCGTTCGTATTCAAAACGAGTGGGTAAAACCATTCGTCATAACGGTTGTTCAGTATATTTGTGGTATGTTCTTCGTGAAACAACGTGCAATCGTAGTGTTATCAGTAACATTTGTGAGAATTGTAATTTGATATTATAGTGGATTACAATTTAGATATTTCTGATGATAATAATGACGAATGTGAAGAACAAGATTTTGGTGAGAAAATAATTGAAATTATATTACAAAATTTATTAACAATTTTTGTTTAGGTATAATGAATAATGAACCTGCAAAAGAAAATAATGTAAGACATGTGAATCCAGAACTGGCACAAGGAAGATTAGCACAGAGAAGAATAATAAATCAAAACTTTATTTAATCAATGTATGAAATAAAAAAGCGATGTCGCGGGAATAAGTATTTGTATTAATTAAAAAATAATAATTAAATAACATTCAGTCATACTTATTGCACCTAACAAAAAAAATAACAAAACAAAATAAAATAAAATAGTACATAGTTCATATAGTATACATATTAAAACTCATAAATTAAAATTAAATAACTTTCAGTCGGTCTTATTGATAAACAAAACTAAAACAAATTAAAATTTCGCATCAAATACATAAATACAATAATCAGATTATTTATGTATGATTTTATCTAATTTATTTGCGATAGATTCTAAAATCACATTTTTATTCCTTAAAACTAAGTTGATTTCTCTTAACATTTCTATCTTCTGTTTGGGTTTGCCTTCTTATATTCTATTAGTGTTGATCTTTGTTTTTCAGATATTTTTGCTCGATTTGTTTTCATTTTTTACTTTAACACAACTCTAGCAAATACTTGTCAATCCACAGTTGTCAATCTACGGATTGAAATGTCAAAATAACTGTGAAGCTAGCAGAACTGTCCCAGGCAACGTTGCCAAATATTATCGTTCGCGTGTTGCGACTCGCGAAGCGAAGGGTAGTCAAGAATGCGCATCTAGCTTACGCTTCGTGTTGCGCTGTTCGCTTCGCATTCGTAGTCGCACGAATGCGAACGAAGTCGAGAATAGAGGCCCAGGTCGTTCGTGTAGAGTGTGTATAGGACAGGACCGAGGACGCTGCCCTGCGGTACTCCTGATTTTATTGGGTGTAGTGTTGTGATTTCATTTTTAAGCTTTATTTGGAAAGATCTGTCAGTGAGGTATGAGTGAAGGAGCAGGTATATGTTGTTAGGTAGGTTAAATTTTAGTTTATATAATAAGCCCTGGTGCCTAAAAAACCATAACCCCCGAACGCACATACACCGAAGCAACCACAACCAAAACTAACGCATCCTATCCCGTACCAGACAACTGTCAACCATCAACACCAGAAAACAAAACAGAACAACTATTATTAAATATGATGAACAAAATGGACACTCTACTTAATTTACTCACAGCCCTTATCTCAAAATTAAAATTATCGAATGCTTGAGAAATAACAAGAAACGCTGCAGAACAGTATTGTTTTGTCTCTAGTGCTTCAATAACAATGTTGACGACCTTATGTATTTGTTCTATAGTTGAATGCTTCTGTCTGAAACCGAATTGATGGTGAGGTATAAGGTTCTTTTCGGTTAGTACTGGATTTATTCTTTTTAAAAGTATTGTCTCAAAGACTTTTGAAAGTATGGGTAGCAGGCTAATTGGTCTATATGCTGTTACTTCATTGCAAGGTTTTCCCGGCTTTGGTATTGGGATGATTTGAGCCACTTTCTACTGTGTTGGAAAGTAGCATAGCCTTAGTATTGCATTAAATATAAATGTGGTTAGCTTTATGGTTTTATATGGGAGTTCCTTCAGTATTTTACCTGTGATTAGATCGTAACCTGGTGCTTTTTTGGTATGTAGTTCTCGTTGAATTATGGTTTCTACTTCGCTTGCACATATATTCTTGATCGGAGGTAGTATTTGGTTTGGTGACTGCAGGAATTCATGTATTTGTTGTTCCTCCTCTATTGTAATTTGTCTTGGGAAAGGCGTGTAGACTTCCTCTAGATGTGTTGCAAATAATTCAGCCTTTTCCTTGTTGCTTTTAGCCCATGTGTTGTCTTGTTTTCTGATTGGTGGAATTGTTTGCTTTTGCTGTTTTAATGACTTAGTTACTTTCCATAACGAGTATTCTGTCAGTTGAGTAGCTGTAAGTTGCGATAGATATTCTTGTCTATTACTGTCGTTCCATTCGGATATTGTTTCTTTTAATTCTCTTGCTGCTTTATTGAGATTAGTTTTATCAAGTGGTGATCTGGTTTGGTGCCATATTCTTCGGAGTCTACGTTTGTCCTTAATTTTTTGTTTGATGGTATCTGGATAGCTTGGTGTGGCTACATTTCTTTTTTCGCAAGTTGGGGTTGAGTTCCAGGCCGCCGTTTGTATTGTTTGAGTAAGATGTTCTACTGCTTGCTCTATATCTTGGTAGGTTTTTAGGAGTAATTTTAGATTGGTATTTTCTTCCATTATTTCTCTAAATAATTCCCAGTTAGTGTGTTTGTTGCACAGTATAGGATTTGTGGGTGTTAGGATTACTTTTGTGTTTAGGTAGATAATTACTGGCGTATGGCCGGATGAGAGATCTAGGCATGTTTCTGCGTGTATGTAACACTGGGAGATGTTTTTGTAACGCAGAAATCTAGTAGGTCAGGTGTCTTGTTGGTGTCTGTTGGCCAGTACGTTGGTTCACCTGTGGAGGCATAGCCTAGGTTGTTACCGTTAATTATTTTTAATAGAAAATCATTGAAGCAGTTCCAGTTGCAGAACAAAATTATGAAGTTGCACTAAAGTTATTAACAGACAGGTTTGACAATGAAACAGTCATTATTAATGCACATCTAAAGGCGTTGTTTGAAATTTCTCCATTTTCAAAAGAGACAACACTATCATTAAGATATTTATTATTATTAATGCACATCTAAAGGCGTTGTTTGAAATTTCTCCATTTTCAAAAGAGACAACACTATCATTAAGATATTTATTATCAGAAACAAAACTACATTTAAGATCATTACAAGCACTAAAGGCACCAACAGAACATTGGGATTTAATTATTATATACTTGATCGGTCAAAAGTTAGACAGTTCTACTAGAAGAGCGTGGGAGCTACATAAAGGGTGTGAGAAATTAGCAACACTCGAGGAATTTTATAAATTTCTAGAACACAGATGTTCATCGTTAGAAGCAATCATGCAACAAGACAAGCCATCCTATAAAATAAACACTAAAGTAAAGTCACATGCATCGTTAGTTACAACTAATAACATGATACCAGGTAAAACTGTTTGTAAAATTTGCAAAAATAATCATCATCTATTTCATTGTGAAAAGTTCCAGAATATGAATACAGAAGATCGTATTGAAACAGTGAATTACAAATTGAGATAATATAATCAACTCTTAGTTCAGGTGTTTTAAAAGGTAGATCTCCATGTAAAACAAATGAAATTATTTTGAGAATACAAAATAAATTGTATAAAAATATCGGCAAACCCAATATTAAACTATAAATAAACTTTTTAATTATATTTTTTTCATATGGAACGAAAATACTGGCTAATAATTGTAACAGAAATTGTAATGATTGTATGTAATACAAGAAATTATTAGCCATTTTGTAAAGTAATTCTTATTACTATTACTACTAATACACTGCACGGTAATGTTACAAAAATAATATAATAAAATATGATTAAACTGCAAATAATGATTACTTCAATTTATGTACAATGTAGATTAATAAGTTACATAAACAAATTATCAAAGATAACATTACTAAAAACAAAAACTAATACACTTATTAAAATGAAATGCGGGTTATAATTTTATTTCGAAAAATAATTATAATTTAGAAATAACATTAAAAAAATACATTATTATGAACAGAAGAATGGATATTGACTGCTTCAGTATAATTTATCAAAATAAAATTCAATGTTAATGATAACTATCAATTCGTATTTATGTGACGCCAGCGCGCCAATTTCAAATTTAAATTTTCAGTAGAGTGTACTCTTACGTCGCTTTTTTCATTTAGGTACATTTATTTAAAGATCTGCAATTCGCTTTCTATTTTATTTTATATTTTTGACCATATTAATCTTTATTTATGACAAATGTATGTTTTTATTTTTTCTAATAATATCAAAGTTTGTTGTTGATTCCATTGTCTCTCTCTGTCAACATTTTGTTTTAAACGGTTGGTAGTAGCGGATATACTGAAACTGTCAAGCTGACAACATTAAAATTTCAATATAACCTCAAAATCTGAACAATTGCATAAATGTCAATAACAGTAAACAACTATATCATTTTAAATACAAATTTCTCGGTTTAAAATAACGCAAATTAAAAAAAAAAATTATAAAAGACGCAAAATAGAAAAAATAGTATAAATAATTAATTTTATAAGACTTTTATCGCACTTGTTCTTTAGAAAACTTGACTGCGGCTCGTTTTCTAAACAAGTATTGAAACGATATCATTGGCGCTCGTGTTTCATATTACACAAGTTTTCCAATGGGCTTTTAGCACGTGCATTCTTACCACAATTTATTATTTGACACTATAAGAAATTATTATTTTTTTTATTTTTTCAAATAATATCAAAGGTTGTTGCAAATTTCATTGTCTTAACACATTAACCGTCAACGTCCCATTTTTGGGACGCTTAAATATTTGGCTGTAATCATTTTTTTTTTACATTTAAAATGTATATTTTTTTTAATGAATATATTAATTAGTTATGTTATGACAGCCAGTCACAGCCAATTTTCAAATATTTGCAAAACCAATAATTTTAAAAATATTCAAAGTTACTTAATTTTGGTGTTTTTAACAATTATATTTCAAGGTCAGATATATTTTAACACTTAAGTATGTATAATTTTTATTATCAAAAACTTGTTTTTTAGACTTCAAATAAAGATATTTTTACTGAAAAGGTATTCGTTTATTGATCATTGAATTGCGGCGGGTATTGGGTTAATGTCATTTTTTATATTTATGCAAACCGAAAACAATAATGTAATTCTTGACATATTAATGCAGGTAATAATCACTTTTCGAACACAAATGAGTGTGGATAATGGGTAATTTCCGCATTGACGTAAGAAAAATTTTTTTGCAATGTAAACAAACTTTGGATCATAATGATTTCTTGACTATTATCAAATTCAAAAGTAGTTAATCGGATATAAATATGAATAACTCCTTCAAAAAAATCACAAAAATTCCATATGAAAGACGTGATGATATATTTATTATTTATTTATTTTGTAAATTTATAATTTTAGTAATTTTTTATTTTTATTAAAATTATTCAACTACATTAAAAACAAACCCATATCTAAACGTATATTCATAATTATATATAATACATACTTTTATAATGATAACTTAAATAAAGATATAAAAAATATATAAATAATATTTACTTCATTTACATCTTGATAAATTGTATTAAAATCGCAATATAGGTAGCCAAAGCTGCTATAATCTAAAATAAAATATGTTATATTAGTTTACGGTTGTTGTGACACTAAAAATGTTCGTTAGGAATGAAATACCCTAATTTTTGCGAATTTCAAATAAATTATTTTTGTTGTATAATCAGTATATCAAGTTATATATGTCATTAAAGTTTCGTGCAGAGGTATAGAAACACCCTGTATATCTACAATGAGACTTTAATGTGAATACATTAATTCTAATACTAATAAATACATGTTCAGTGAATGTTTCAAGTGTTGGTGCCACCATATTCTGTAGGACATAGCGTGATGTTTGTATTTATTTATTGTACAGTACAGGGTCTCCGAGCCGCAGTGTGATAGTTCATATATTTTTAGTTGAAGTGAGATTCGAAATTGGGATCTTTGGATTCAAATGTCGTAAAGTAATTATGAATGCGGATAAAGCAAAAGTGGTATACCAGAATTGGACTATTTGACTGATTCATTATAGAATGAATGAAATGAACTACCACACTACGACTCGACCAAATTCTGTACTGTATTTGGGATTAAGTTCCTATTGTACAGCGTAACATAAATAAATAATGTTTAATATATGTTTCAACTATTGAAGGGTTCGTGGTACTTCATGTGATGGGTTTGTGTATAAGTAAATAATTTAGTAATAATAATATAAATTTACTAACCATATGTAGTAAAGTATTATCCAAAGGAAATAGCCCACAAGCGGAAAACTGCAGTTTATTGTGAATCATTAGTAAAGAAACATTCTTAAACTACAAAAAAAATATTCGTCGTCACTTCAATAATAAAGAAATTTTTAACCCTTTGAGTGCCAACATGATTTTTAAGGCATTAGCTAAAAATGTTCCTGGCATTTTCGGCCAGTGTATTGATGAGCGCGATCGCTCCTTGGCACTCAAAGGGTTAAAGTTCACTGATACTACTTACTTCTTCTTTCAAGTTATATACATTGAATTGATTGCAATGTTTATTCCAAAATTCATGAACTATAAGAGCGGCTCGTTCAGCCTAAAATTAAACATAATGGCTGGTACCACAAGCTTTGTTGTTAGGTGTTTTAAGAGCATGGTTTTAACATGTTACAAATAGGTAAAACACCTCAAAACACTGTTTTTAAAACAGGCAAAAATAGAGCTTGTGCTACCAGCCATTATTGTTATTATTAATTATGATTTAGCAATTATAATTATTAATTCGTGGAAGCGACTTAAAATTGTACCAAATTTTAATTATTAATAGCACCATCATGGTCAATTGGATTGGGGCAAAACTTACATTTTAAATTTGATTTAAATTAATAATAGTGTAATGAGTACGGTCCTATTCTCTTTAGAACCGTCAAAATGACGAAGTTATGTCGCACGTTTGAGAGATAACTCACAGATAAAGATGCTCTTCTACAATATTCTAGAATGTTGTGGAATAACATGATTTAGTATAAAAGGGAGAATTTGGGCCGACAACAGTCAGTCTAAAGTGCGAACAGTGCAAGTCGTTGCTTAGTACATTAATGTGAATATAAATAAGTGTTGTAAATAAATATATGCCTTCGTTACATTATTTTTTAAATAAATATTATTTTAATGTTATCATTGTTCATGTTTTAATTAAAAATAAACTTCACCCAACCCGAAATTGTAATAAACGTTACAATAGCAATTAAAAGTTAGATCGATTCATGAAATTATTGATATTGCTGAGAAAAATTTGATATGCTTTACTTTATTTAAACTAAATTTTATTTTTGTTCATAGTATAAAACTACCTCCCACTTCTCGTGATATCATTTTATATCTAACCACTAAAAACAGACTTAAAATACATAAATAAATATAGCATTACTATGTGTGACATATTTTATCGCGTGAAGTGCGATTACCAGCCGTTAAATCACGGCCCCCAAAAGATGTTAGTAAAGGGGGAGCTCCAGGGATAGATTTAAATTGTTTGTCGGCTGTGGGAATCGAATCCGGATTCTCAAATCCACAAGCCACCTATCTTATGTTATACTTACTTCAATTTGCACTGATCTGTAACTGTAGCAAATTATGTAGATAATAATAAAAAACATTAAAGACCACATAATTCCCATGATCATAAAAATGATTTCTCTTCTTTCAATATCTTCATCATCTAATTTTATATGCACAATTCTTTTAACAGTTGGACTAATTCCATTTACTAACAATACAAAGTAGTATGTTAATTGTTCCAAAATTTTAAACGAAAATATCTGGCAAAGATTTCTTGATGCTTCGGTCAGTTCTTGATGATCCTTCACAACTTTAAATAAAGTTTCAGAACAGAACGATTTTTCAATTGTTCTTCGTGTTGTCATTTGTCGCAGTTTGTTATTTATAAATATGTATTCATTTCTCATTTCTCTTAAGACAATAACTTGATAGAATGTTATAATAAAGTTAGAATGACTGACAATATTCAAAAAAATACACCAGTGAAACGAAATGTATATATTTGTGTACCAAGTACAAAGAATCCAGAAAATAAAGCATAATATTATAGAACAAAATGGTAATAATAAGTTGCCTCTTTTTCTGGTGTAGTCATGGCAATAATTAATACAATCATTTATATTAATAATTGCAGTTTTAATTTTATTTCTTTGAGTAAAATTAATAATTACACTAACAATAAAGTCGATTATTTCAATAATAAACAATACTGTCAATTCCTTCTGTTCAATAATAGTTCCTGTCATATCAAAATTTGTTATAATTGGTAGCAATGTATAAATGCAAAAGATTTGGTAACAAGTCATAGGTAAACCAATTATAAAATCGTATATAAAATTGATATATTTAATATGATTAAAATTAATAAAAGACACTGCTAAAATTTGCGAAATATAATTTACAGGTATCAAGTAATATATCAAATCTTTAGCCATTGTTGTTCGACTAAGTGTTGTTTATTAATGACCAATAAAAATGCGTTTCAAATTAAAATTAGAGAAAATAATGTTTCATTTTACTAAATGAAATGAGTTTAATTCAATAAAAATGAATGAGACATAAATTAGGTAATTATTCAGAGTGTTCGGTCTCCCACAACTTGGTTTTCATCCCTTCACGCTTAGTGGTAACAGCCAATCAGGGATGGCTTTGAGACGTACCAAGATTTCTTGTGAAGTAGTTTAAGTTTTTTGAAACAGAGTGTTACTCAAATCAGTACAAACAACATACTGTCAAATCATAACCATATTGTAACGTTTATTACAATTTCGGCTTCGGTGAAGTTTATTATTAAATAAAACACGAGTAATGAAAAACACTAACAAAATATTTATTTAAAACTAAACTAATGTAGTACAACTACTAAGACATATATTTATATTCAACACGTATTTATATTCACAACAAAGTATTTAGCAACAACTTGCACTGTTCACACTTCGAGTACAGAATGCCTCTTCCCGGCCGAAACTCTCCTTTATATACTGCAACAATGTATTCGAAAATATTCGAGAGCTTCTGGCACACGGTAGAAGCATGACGCAGAGCGAACAGGTTCGAACTTGTCTATTGCGTCTGAGACAGTGGTGAACGTGCAGCAGACATGTCGCCTGTTCCAGACGGAATAGGGCCGTACTCGCTACACTGCCCCCTCCTTAAAGATGTTTCGTCCCGCAACTTTTCTGCGCCATGTCGATATCTGCACGTTGATCCCCGCGAGCACTGTGACGTTTGGTGGAAATAACAGTCCACAGTTCTTTTCACTACTGTTGAACCACGGGGATTATAGCTGCACACCAGGATCTCAATTTCGGTATATTGGAAAATAGTTTCCAGCATGTTTCTTATAATTCTCCAGCTCAATTCATCAAGGCCACAGCCTAGCTTTGGTACAGCTATTTTTAAAATATCCTGATCGAGCAGCACACCACGTAGATCACATAGGGTGTCCCAGACGGTGCGATAAGTTGGTTTCTCGTAGGACAGATGTTTGGTCACCAGGTAAAAAATGCTTCTGTTTCGGCTCGACTGTCTGTCGGCTATCTGTAACACTTTGCCGACACATGGATGTTGTTGCCGTAATTTTTCAAGTTGGCCGAACTTTTTCTTAAAAACCACGGCGATTCCTCGAGACATCTGTAGATCTTGGGCCACACAATGCGCTAATGAGTATTCTGTAGGCACTTTGAATAAGTCTCCCTGATGTTCATTGGTCACACCATTTCGTACTTTATGGCCCGTAGAATAGGAGGCCATGAACTCGTCAAAGGTGATTTCCGAATCTTGTACATTAATTCGTCGGGCTCGAGCTTCATTGGTTTTGCAATCGTTGTTGTCACCGGCGAGTCTTTCAAACGGACTAGCAACATTGTATTGATGCAATGGGGCCCTCCGACATCTTTGCGGCTCGTTACTGGCAGCGCAAACTACGCACTTCTTGCACCACTCCTTCACGTCTTCTCGACAATTAACCCAGTAAAATCGCTCACGCAGCTTCTGAACTGTCCTCGTTACTCCTAAGTGTCCTCCAGCAGTTCCATCATGAACCTCGTTCAGTACCTCCGGTACTATTTTCCTGGGGATTATGATCTGCATCTTTTGCTCCGTAGACTCAGGATCTTCCAGGATACGTTTCAGTACTCCATCTTCTATAACAATGGAGTCCCACTGCACCCAATACGATTTTACGGTTTTCGAGTGTCGAGCAACTTCTTGCCAGGTTGGTTTGCGGTTTTGTTTCTTCCATTTCAGTAGATGTTTCAATTCCGGATCAATTTCTTGGCCTTTCATAACTTCTTCTGTCAGCCAATGATCGTCTATTACTGTGGTCCGTAAGATTGGAACGGACTCTGTTGCTGTGCTCAGCCGCCATTTTGTTGATTCCATCGTTATCGGTTTCTTCAAATTATTAGGTCTGATGATGGTTTTTGTTGCACCTGTGTTAGTCAGCAAGGCATGTGGTTCCCTGTCGATCAACTCTTCCACAAAAATGCTATTCACTCGAGGATGTTGGGATACGACGTGTCCAGTTAGCTTCAGGGCATCTTGAGAATGGATTGTCGTTCGTCCGCTTTCGTCGACCTGCTTTAGTTTATCCGCTGTCTTGTTCTTCATTTGTTCCCCGCAGCGGCTTTGCACATGCCCCAGTTCACCGCAGTTCCAACATCGAAGTTGTCTCTTCTTTGGCAACATCTCAGTCATGACACGCCGTGCTGTTTCCTCCATAGACTCATTATGATTCTCCTCCGCGCCCTCTATTGTGCGAATATTGCCTTGCCATCTAGAAGCTGCCTCAAATTCCAATGCACGGGCCAAGGCAATGGCCCGATTACTCGAACGAGACATAATCATGGCCCGCTTGGTTTCTTTATCCCGAAGACCATCAACAAATCCTAGTACAGTCAGTCGTTCTAACACATTTTCCGGCATGTGAGGATATGCTAGGCGAACTAGACGAGCAATGTCAAATTCATATTCTTGCAGACTTTCAGTTGGTTTCTGATACCTATTCCTCAGCTGCGAGTAATACACTGGCTGCAGATGTGCGTCTCCATAACGCATTTCCAAACTTTTAACAAGTAGCTCATAGTTTTGCCGCTCTTCTGAAGGAATTGTTTGCAATATATCCACTGCGTCACCACGCAGCGCAATGATCAAGGCCGTTGCCTTCTCAGATGATGACCACCCATTAGATACTGCAGCAGCTTCGAATTGGGCGTAATAATTAGGCCAAGATACCTTGCCATCAAATTCTGGTGGTTTCATGTGGAATCTACGCAGTGATTCTTTCCCGTCTGTCACTAAATATTCAACTTTCTCGTTATTTAATGGCTGGTCACTAGATGGAGTTTTCTGAATTTAGTCGTGAATTTGTTGGACATTTGGCTGTTCGTGATTCAATGTTGCCAATCTTGCTTCGATTTCTTCAATTTTTTCTTTAAATTTTTCTTCAAAATTTCTCGAATGTTCTTAAATTTTTTCAAACTTCTGTTCAAATTTAGTTTCTAAATTCGTTTCCAAGCTTCTGGAACTTTCTTCAAATTTAGCTTCCAAACTTCTGGAATTTTCTTCCAATTTAGTTTCGAAGCTTGTTTCCAAGCTTCTAGAATTTTCTTCTAATTTGGTTTCCAAGCCTCTGGAATTTTCTTCTAATTTATTTTCCAAGCTTCTAGAATTATCCATAAGTTCTTTCAGATTTTTGGAATTTTCTTCGGTATTTCTGTAACTTTCTTCCAATTTGGCCTCCAAGCTTCTAGAATTTTCTTCTAATTTGGCTTCCAAGCTTCTGGAATTTTCTTCTGTTTTCCTGCAATTTTCTTCAAATTTGGCTTCTATTTTTTTGTACATGGAGTCCAAATCGCCCGGAATTTCGAATTCGTAAGTATCCACTATTTCACCGGCGTCAACCAAAAATTGACGAAGTCGCTCTTGCAGTATACTTTTCTTGCCTGTAGTATCCAGATCACGTTCTTCTAATTCTCTCTTGAGATCAGTCACTTTTAAATCACTGAGATTCACCATTTTCGAACCCATTTTTACTTATTTGCACTTAAACTTCACTTTTAATTCACAAAACACAACCCTAACACCTGACACCAATTGTAACGTTTATTACAATTTCGGGTTCGGTGAAGTTTATTATTAAATAAAACACGAGTAATGAAAACACGAACAAAATATTTATTTAAAACGAAACTAATGTAGTACAACTACTACGACATATATTTATATTCAACACGTATTTATATTCACAACATTGCTGATCACACCACGTCACATATCGTGGGCAACATCACCAGCGGCGCAGTTAATCCAACTGCATATTCCAGTCCAAGGTACAACAGTATCACAACGAAGTTACCGACATCCAAGTTAACTTCGCATTCCATGGGGATTTAGAACGACAGACACATCAAGTTAAAGGTTAGTGCACGAAATCTTTATCCTTTATCCTCTAGTCATCCACATTGTATTGTTAAAAGTGTATACGTTCAATCATTCAATCATGACAGACGTAGCTGAAAAAATTAAGCTTCTCAAAGCTCAACGCCAACAAATAAAAGCACGGGTTACTAGATTTACTACAGTTTTTAATAATAACAAGGATAAAATGCATGAACTCGCGAATCGCTTAGCAACTGTAGAAGAATGTAGAACTGAATTTGAAAATGTACAAATGCAGCTTGAACTTTTGAATGCAACCGAAGTTACCGAGCAAGACCTCGACGAGTTCGAAAATTTTTTTTATGAAATTACCAGTGCTGCAAAAGCATTTCTTAAGCGCACACAAGTACAATCAATTACTAATGCAAGAAATTCTACTAATTCAATTGATTCGGTACATCAAGTAAAACTTCCCAACATTAATTTACCCTGCTTCACAGGATCATTTACAGAGTGGGTAACATTTCGCGACACATTTAATTCGCTTATTGACGGAAACGAAAATTTGACCAATATTCAGAAATTTCATTATTTAAAGAGTAGTTTACAAACCGTACCACTCCAAACTATTGAACATTTTACACTATCAGACAATAATTACCATACGGCATGGGACTTGTTAAAATCAAGGTACGAAAATAAACGACTGATCACACAACATCACATTCGCGCACTATTTTCATTACCTAGCATTAATAAGGAGGAAAAGTCTTTACGTCAGCTATTACACGGTTTTACTTCGAATGTAAAATCCCTGGAGGCAATTGAAAGTCCAGTTCAGCACTGGGACGATATCTTGGTGCACTTAATCACAACAAAGTTCGATTACCATATAACAATGGCGTGGGAAACTACGTTATTAAATATTCCACCCACAGTTAAAGAATTGACAAAATTTTTAACACAAAGATGTCAGATGTTAGAATCAATTAAAATTAATACAACACATAACAAAGGATCAGAAAAATAAACTAATCAGAAATGTATTAAAGCTCACAAAACACCACATAATTACACTACTTCGCACGTTACCACAAATCAACAGATTTTTAAATGTATAATATGCAATCAACAACATAAGATTTATCATTGTAAAAATTTTCTATCCTTGTCAATTAATCAACGTTTAACGCAAGTTAACAAACATCATCTTTGTCAGACTTGTTTACGCGCCGGCCGTACGGCAGAGAAATGTAATTCAGGTAGTTGTAGATCATGCAACAGTAAACATAATTCGTTGTTACATCCAATCGAAACGGTAGAACCAGAGATTGTTGAGAAGGCACCAGTAAATGCTTTTTGTGATAATTCCGTTACAAACAATGTTATATTGTCCACAGCATTAATAAATATTGTTGACATAAACAATAAGACACACACATGTCGTGCATTGCTAGACAGTGGCTCGCAAAGTAACTTCATTACCAGTGCGCTTTGCAATAAATTAAAATTGAATTTACAATCTATTAATCTTGCATTCATAAAACCAAGATTACTATTCAATCACGAATTAATTCATGTTCTTTTACTTTAGACTGTCTAGTACTAGAGAAAATTACGTCGCAATTGCCACTTAGTAAATTTTCTTCATTTGCGCTAAACATTCCATCTACCATTCAATTAGCCGATCCACAATTTAACATACCAGGCGAGAGAGATATCTTATTAGGGGCTGAAGTATTTTGGGAATTGCCGTGCAACAAAAAATTGACAACGAACATAAACCATTTATATTTACAAGAAACTCAACTAGGTTTTATTGTAGACGGCGAGATTTTGGGAAATCGATGGTTTTAACTATCCCAAGCCATTAACAAGAGACGAACAGGCCTGTGAAGAGCACTTTAAAACCCATGTTACTCGAGTACCCAGGCGGTTTTGTGTTAAATTACCTTTTCGTCGAACTCCTCCAGATTTAGGTTTAAGTAAACAAACTGCTATGAAACGGTTTATATCCTTAGAACACAAATTCAAGAAAGATCAAGATTTAGAAACGGATTATAAAACTTTTATTAACGAATACAAAGCATTAGGTCATTTAGAACATGTGCCATCAGAAGAGCTACAAAACCTATCAAATTATCATTCTTATTACTTAGCACATCACGCGGTATTTAAAGCCAGCACTACTACAAAACTACATGTTGTTTTTGACGGTTCTTTTCGAACAAGTAACGGTAAAAGTCTAAATGATAATCTATTAGTTGGCCCAGCCTTGCAACAAAATCTGTTTTACATACTAACACGTTTCCGCATGCATCAGTATGTCATTAGTGGCGACATTGCAAAAATATACCGACAGATAATGATTCATTCTAACTATCAAAATTATCAATTAATTTTATGGCGTGACCAACCACATAGTCCAATTGAAACGTATCGTTTAAAAACGGTCACGTATGGTCTAACTTCATCACCCAATCTCGCCATTAAATGTTTACATGAACTGGCATTATTCAATGCAGATCGTTTTCCGGATACACATAAAATTATTTTACGCGATTTCTACGTCGATGATGTGATTACTGGCGCTGATTCAATCGATTCCGCACTAAAAATCCGGGAAGAGCTTACGACAATACTCGGCGAAGAAGGATTTGAATTACGCAAATTTGCATCTAATAGTACACAATTATTACCACATAACAAAGATTAATTACAAGAACACATTTCATTAGATATGCAATATCAAAATAAAACATTAGGTGTCATTTGGGATCAATTATCAGATTGGATTAGATATTCAGTGAATGACAAAGATTTTTCGAATAAACAGTCCAAAAGAGGCATTTTAAGTGTCATAGCTTGCTTATTTGATCCGCTTGGACTGGTAAGTCCAATTACAATTGTAGCCAAAATTATTTTGCAGGAAGTTTGGGCCCAGAAAGTAAATTAGGACGAGGATTTATCGTTAAAAATAAAATCAAAATGGAGCGAGTTTTTATCTAATTTCATTTATTTAAATCAATTAATAATTCCACGAAAGACTATATCTGATGCAGCATACAAGAAAATCGAACTTCACGGTTTTTGCGATAGTAGTCAAAATTCATATGGTGCGTGCGTATATCTGCGTGCGGTTTACAACAATGAGCAAATTGCATCTCATTTATAATGTGCAAAGGGTCGAGTGGCTCCGCTAAAAACAATTACTATATCACGATTGGAATTATTGGCGGCAGTGTTATTAACTCAATTAATTAATAAATTAAAGCAAAATTTACATATACCAATTAATCAATTTATTTATTGGACAGATTTCACAATTGTTTTATCTTGGCTTAACATGCAATCAAACAATTTAAAAACCTTCGTCGCACATTACGTCGCAGAAATTCAGTCATTGACATTACCGGACGAATGGCGACACATTAGTAGCGATTAAAATCCTGTCGATGTTCTATCTCGTGGTATTACCCCGCAACAGCTCAGTGACAACAATTTGTGGTGGCACGGGCCAGAAATATTAATGAGCAATAACATTCAATTATCTACACATATCCCACCTTGTGAATACCCGTCTGAATTATCGGAAGTAAAATCAACTTGTTGTTTAACAACCTCGAACATAGATACCAGAAAGTTTCAACCATTGTCAAAATACTCATCATGAACACGAACGCTCAGAATAACTGCATACATATTACGTTTTGTTCACAACGTACGTGGAGGTAATATTAACAACAAATATATAGGAGAATTATCAGTTGAAGAAATTAAAAATTCGCATGATACTATTATCAAACTAACGCAATCACAATCATTCGCTGAAAATATTCATTCCATTAAAAAACACGGTAACATTACGAACACAAGTAAAATCAGAATACTACATCCTTTTTTAGACAAACATGGTTTATTACGGGTAGGTGGTCGTCTTCGATATGTATCAATGAGTGCAGATCAAAAGCATCAACTACTCTTGCCAAAAGATCATCATATAACACATTTACTCATAAATTATTATCACCTCCAGCAACTTCACGCTGGATGTCAAGCCTCAATAGCAGTTTTACGACAAAAATATTGGATCATTGCATGCCGTAGTATTGTTAGACATATACTTTTCAAATGTGTTAATTGTTTTAAATGAAAGCCAACATCACTTACACAATTAATGGGAGAATTACCTGATGTACGAATTAAGCCGTCACGACCTTTTACCTATACCGCAGTAGATTACGCGGGACCAATTTTAATTAAAAACGGTCATGGGCGTACTACAAAGCGGTTAAAGAGTTATATTGCGGTGTTTGTATGCTTTGCAACTAAGACAGTGCATTTAAAACTAGTCTGTGACTGTACATCTTCAACATTTTTAAATGCACTTAAAAGATTCATGGCACGCCGTGGTCAAGTATCAATTCAGATAACGGAACGAATTTTGTTCAGGCAAATCGCAAGCTTAATAATTTATTTCAATCCCAACAATTTCAATCGGATGTAGTAAATGTGTTAACACGTGATAAAATTAAGTGGAAATTTATCCCACCTAGAGCGCCACATATGAATGGGCTGGCAGAAGCAGCCGTAAAGTCAACTAAAAGGCATTTAAAGATAATTTTGAGCAAAAGTCTTCTCAATTATGAGGAAATGTATACAGTTTTAACAATGATTAAAGCCTGTTTAAATTCCAGACCCCTAAGTCCTTTGTCCAATAACCCTAAAGATTTCAGTGCATTAACACCAGGACATTTCCTCATTGGAGATGCTCTAAGCGCACCACCTGAACCTAACTTGATGCAAACTGCAGAAAATCGACTGTCTAGGTATCAACTATTAGAAAGGCTTAGACAGCATTTCTGGGCAAGATGGTCAAAGGAATATCTCCAAGAACTTCAGACTCGAACGAAAGGGAACAAGGTCACTCAACAACCAATTCCAGATACACTGGTACTTATTAGAGAAGACAACGTTCCGCCTCAGAAATGGAGTCTTGGACGAATCCAAACATGCCACCCAGGTGCAGACGGACTGACAAGAACGGTGTCGGTTAAACAGTGCGCGGAGTGATAAAACGTGCTATTACCAAAATATGTCCGTTACCAGTTCTGAAAAGGTGTGGATAAGTGCATCGTAGAGCTTAAAACATTTACAGGTCTTTATTGCACTCTAGATATTTAAGAATTTACATGTTATTTTTGTTTTATTTTGTTTGCATGCAGCTTTGTTTGTAATGTTCATCTATATTGTGTTTAATGTATTCGTTCGTAAATTATGTTTTACATTTAATTCGTTTATTGTTTTTGAAAGTAAGTTCTTTCAATTGGGGGGGAGTATGTTCGGTCCCAACTACAGTTCACGCTTAGTGGGAACAGCCAATCAGGGACGGCTTTGAGACGTACCAAGATTTCTTGTGAAGTAGTTTAAGTTTTTTGAAACAGAGTGTTACTCAAATCAGTACAAACAACATACTGTCAAATCATAACCATATTTTAATGTACATAGTGTAAATAAACAGTTTAAAGAAAATCTCCTGTTAATCACTGTCTAAAGGAACTCTTAAGACTTGAGATTTATGTTCCCAACACGGCGAAACACAGAGTTTGAGTACATTACTTAGGTTTAATAGTAACAAATTTAATTAATATGGTTATGTATGTTGTTAAGGCTCCCACAATCTGAAATGAAGAAAATTGTGTATAAACATTAAAATACAAAAGTTAATTTACAAATTTCAATTTAATTTAATTTATGGATATAAGGATCATGTCCAGGACCGGAATGCGTTAATGTTTGAAAAGTGTGATGGATGTTGTTAGATAAGTTGATGTGCAGATTTTCTTTAAAATATTTTTTTACTTCTTTTAATATGAATAATTATTTTTACTTCCATGTACGAAGTAAAGGAAGTATTGTAATCGCGAAAATTTTCGGTTTTCATATTTCAGCGGAAATATCCATTTTGACCATCCCTGAATCCATTTTGACTAATTTTATCGTGACGTCTGTACGTACGTATGTATCTTGCATAACTCAAAAACGGTAAGCCGTAGAAAGTTGAAATTTTGTATTTAGGACTGTTATAACATCTAGTTGTACACCTCCCTTTTTTAAATATTAATATTTAGTTTAATTTTTCTTACAAATTTAAATGTAGAGAAAAACAAATCGATTACAGCTGCTAATTTTACTTAATAAAACAAATTTTTATTTTTTTTTACTATTTCAATGTTGGTAATCGTAAACAGTTACACAGTTCCTAACTTCACGCAACCAAGTTTATTTCGGAGTTTGTGCTTTGTGAACGAGTTTGACATTTGTTACTACCACGTTGTTAGGTTCAGAATTTTAAATTTCGAAATTATATCAAAACTATAAATATAAAAGAAATGAAGTCTTCACTTAATTTTTAATAAATTATTTTCTGAAACTTCATCTTAATTGAAATCAATGTACAGTTTTAGAAAGTATATAATTTATTAAGTCGTAATGAATAAAAAAAAATTGTGACGTTAGACTTAAACATATGCGGACCTCAAACAGTGAGCCTGGCGTATAATTACAATCCTATAACTAATATATTTTATCATTTAATAATGTGAAACTTTTATCGTCTCTGGTTCAAAGTTTTGAGTCTAATCAGTGCAGGATTTACGTATAAGCATATTTTGCACTGACCTAGAATATCTGAACTTATAAAGGGCCCCATATCTCAAATAGTTTAGGGCTTTATCAAGTCTAAATCCGGCCCTGGGTCTAATCTATCATGTATATTAATAAATGACTAATTTACTACTTTGCAAATATAATGAGGATTCCATTTTCATAGAATATTACAAAATGAAATTCGGCAACGATTGCGGATAGATACAATGAAATTAAATGAAAATGAATAGTCATGCCTAACTTTATTGAATATAGGGTTGCCACCTTTCTCCGAGTACTGACCCGGAGATTGTCGACTGGTTGGGGGGGGGGGGGTGTTGGGAGTGAATTCGGCAAAACTCAAATTAAAGCTCATCAATGAACATAAACAACAATATTATAATTCTATAAGCGCTATCGGTACATCACAACTCTTCAGTAATATCATTCTGCCATAACATATTTGTAACTGCGTGACAATTCCTGAGAAACAAATGATTAAACTGCTTACCTGTTCGAATGCAAATACGACGGCAGTTTCTGAGAATCAACCTTAGAAATAACCACGTAGAAATAATTCTAGAGACATATGTATTAAATACAAAATAGGAAGAGTCAGAGTCTCAAGGCTTACATACATAGATGTCGCCACTTTCCATAGATGTGCCAACGAAGTTTGGCACAAATACCGATCTAAGTAAGGCGCGTTTCTATGTATCATATGTGTAAATATATGCTTAAGCCAAAGAAAAGTTTAATTCATTGACACAAAGGACGCGGGCAAATCGGTAGTTAACCCGGAGAATTCAACGCTGACCCGGAGCCAGGAGATTTCGTCTGAAACCCGGAGACTCCGGGTCAAACCCGGAGAGGTGGCAACCCTAATTTAATAGCGTTCGCTTATTATGGCCGTTGCATATGTCATTAAAATTCCTAGCTTCAAATTACAGAGCGGATACGTTAACCAGCGCCTTGGACGAGAGACGTCGTAACTAGCATAACCTAACCTAATAATATTGAATGTAGAAATAAAATACTCAATTCCAGAAAATGTATTTCATTATATCACATAAACTTCAATTTTCAAATATTTTTAAATTGTTTTTATAACTTGACTGCGTGTTCACTTTCATTTAATTGAAATAAAAATCATTAGATCGCATTATTTGACGTAGGTACCAAATTTGTAAAACACTTACGACATATTTGTATATGGCAAAAAGATGGAATGAAACTGCCATAATAAACGTTAGTGAAATGCAATGAAGCTGGCCATGGTATAGTGCATTTGTGTTGACATCTAGCGAATAAATTTATGGGACAGTGATGTTATTGTACATAAATAATTCAGTAATAATAATACTATAATTTAAATTTACCCACCATGTGTAGTTAAGTATTATCCAAAGGAAATAGACCACAAGCGGAAAAATTAAGTTGGTTGTAAATCATTTGCAAGGAAACGTTCTTAAACCACAAAAAAATATTCTTAATTAATTTAACAGAACAAAAGTACTAAAGATATCTTTATGTAATACAGTGATTCTTATTCGAGGATTCGCGGACCCCTACTGGTCGCGAAATTTAAAAGTTGTCTCAAGTTTTAACTGTAACTCTGCCTACTAATTAGTTTTGTCTGAAATTAGTTTTTATATATTTTACCTGTTTCAGGATATTAAATCTATGCACAAAAGTAGGCTGGTAAGTAAGCAATAAAGAGCACGGAATTATATGCATTTGCATATTCCATAATATCGATATTCTAAGAAAATGTTGTCGTATCTACTCGAATTAAACAAAAACAAATGTAAAATCCCGATTTTCATTGTACATATTTTGCATATTTTCGAAATTGATGCATAAATCAGAATAAAATGCATATACGTGCATATTTGTATAATTTTATTTTTTGTTAAATTAAATAAAGCAAATATTGCACACACTGCATTTTGAGAACTGGGGTTACCCTACATTTTACAAACCGTCCGGTATCGCATCGACAAAAATTGGGATTCCCTTATTTTCTCTACGCTTTACTACGAGTCCCACTGCCATCGGTTGTCTTTCAGTTACATTTTGGATTTGTCAGAGGTCAGTCGTTATTTTAAAACGAAGTAATATTGTCTCTCAACACAGTATTTGATAGCTACATGGATAAAGGATTATCCAGAACTTTATTTAAATTTAAACAAGGTGTTTTGTCGATGTTGCAGCGAAACAGTAAGTTTACTTTTATTTCTATTTGGTACCAAAACAGTTTTCTAATTAATAGATTCCATGTGAAAAAAAAATTCAATTTACACAACATATTGCTACAGCATCGCATACAAAATATAAGAAGAAAATGAAAAATATAAAACAATTAACGCTTAATGAAACAATTGCTTCGGCGTCAGTCTGTGAAAATAGAGAAGAATTCAATTTTGATTTATGTGAAGCCTTTGTTAGTGCCAATATTCCGCTTATAAAATTACAAAATCCAACTTTTTAAGCGTTTTTAGAGAAGTATTGTGGTAGACCAGTACCAGATGAAAACACCTTTAGAAAAACATATATATATATATATATATATATGTTAAATGAATTTAAGATAATTATTAAATTATATAAACTTGTAGAATAAATTAACTAAACCAAACACAAAATATTTTATTTTTCATCAACTTGTTTATAGTAACTAACACAATAATAATAAAACATAAATAGTAAATTCAAATATTTCATAACAACCAATAATATAAAAATAAACCTAAACCTACTTCTTTCCTTTACTTATATGTCATGTAAATAAATAGTAACAGGCACCACAATACTCCCCCCAAAAAGAAAATTAACAAACAAACAATATAAATAATAAAGGAAAAAAATAGATGTCAACATAGAAAAATAAGAGTCAAGTTAGTGTCTTTAACTAAATATCAAGTCAAAAAAGCTGGTTTTAATCTATCTATTGTTACCGTCTCGCTTTTATTATTGATTAATACTTTAAAAAATTTGTTAAAACGATCTAAAACTTTATATGGACCTGTGTAAGGTTGTTGTAAAATTGGTCCAATTGAGTCTTTTCTAATAAAAACATGAGTTGCTTTAAATAAATCAGGAGGAATGTATATTTTTTTTTCTTTTTGATTTCGTGACGCGGGTGGTATAAATTTGCCAATTGCTGATTTAATCATCGTCATATAAGAGTCAATATTGATGTCATTCAATTTATTTGAATTCGGTAAAAACTCTCCAGGGAGGGAGATTTTAGAACCATAAACCAACTCAGCTGCACTACATTTGATTGGCTCTTTGTAAGTGGTTCGTAAACTTAATAAAATTATGGGTAAGAATACTGTCCAATTAGATGGATTTTCAATGGATCTCAAAGCAGCTTTCAGTTGCCTATGAAATCGTTCAATCATGCCATTTGCTTGTGGATGGTATGAGGTAGTAGAAATGTGATGAAATCCGAGTAATAAAGATAAATTTTGAAATAAAGCAGAATTAAATTGTAGACCTCTGTCAGAAGTGACCGAAGATGGAATTCCAAAACGAGAAATCCAACCTTCGACGAAAGCTCTGGCAATAGTTTTGGTTGTAATGTCTTTCAACGGAATCACTTCCGGCCACCTAGTAAAACGATCTATGCAAGTTAAAACGTAGGAAAAACCATTTGATGGAGGTAATTTTACGATATCAATGTGTATCATGCTGAAACGAGAAGTTGGTGTTGGAAATTGTCCAACAGGAGAAAATGTATGTCTGGTAATTTTTGAACGTTGACATTTCAAACATTTTTTTGTTTTGTTTTTTAAATCTGTATGCATAAAAGGCCAAACAAATTTAGAACTAATAAGTTTATCTGTGGCTTTTACACCTGGATGTGATAATGAATGAAAGTGTTCAAAAATGAGTTCACGAAAACACTGAGGTACAAAAGGTCTGATTGAACCTAAAGAAATATCGCAAGTTAACTTAATTTTTGAATTTGGCAAATCAAATTCTATTAATTTTAAATTGCTACTATTATTTTGTTTTAAATTGAGTAAATCGGAGTCAACTTTCTGACATTTAGCCATTTGTCCGTAGTTAATATTTTCGTGATTATAAATGCTGGTAATTTGCAATCTAGATAAAGCGTCGGCTACAGGGTTTTGTTTACCCGAAACATGACGAATGTCATTGGTAAATTGGAAAATGTAATCTAAATGTCGTATTTCGCGAGGAGAGTAATTATTTGATTGTTTAATTTTAGAAATAAATGTTAATGGTTTATGATTAGTTAGTATATAAAATTGTCGACCTTCAATAAAATAACGAAACTTCTTTACTGCCAAAAATATTGCTAATAGCTCTCGACCAAAAGTACTATAACGTTTTTGTGTATCAGTTAATGCCACAGAAAAAAAAGCAATAGGTTCCCAGTTATTATTATTATATTGTTGTAATACAGCCCCAACACCTACATTTGAAGCATCTACCATAATATTGATTTGAGCGGTATGTGAAGGAAAAGCTAAACAAGTTGTGACAGCAAGTTTTTCTTTAATTTCGTTAAATGCTTTCCTAGCTTGATCATTCCAAATAATTTCTACTGCACTATCTTTTGAATTATCTAATAAATTGTTAATTGGATGTAAAATTATCGCACATTCAGGGATAAATCGATGATAAAAATTAATTAAACCTAAAAATTCACGCAATTGACGTTGCTTTTTAGGAAGAGGAAAATTACTAATAACATCAACTTTACTTTTCAATGGTTTAATTCCAGATTGAGAAATAGTGTGACCTAAAAAATCAATTTGTTTTACACCCAATTCACATTTATCTATGTTAATTAAAATACCGTACTCTTGTAGTCTACCAAATATAATTTCTAAGTGTTTTTTATGTTGTTGAATGGAATTGCTAGCAATTAATAAATCGTCAATGTATGCGAAACAAAAGTTTAACCCTCTAATTACTTGATCAATAAACCGTTGAAAAGTTTGAGCACTATTGCGTAATCCAAATGGCATGACTGTATATTCAAAAAGTCCAAATGGCGTTGTGATAGCTGTTTTGGCGATAGAATCATCATCCATCGGAATCTGATTATAAGCCTGTACCAAATCTAATTTTGAATAAATATTTGTATTTTCTAAATTTGAAGCAAAATCTTGTATGTGAGGAATGGGATACCTTTCCGGAACAGTTTGTACATTTAAAGCTCTGTAATCACCACAAGGCCTCCATTCCCCATTTTTTTTTTTTACCAAATGTAGTGGCGAAGCCCAATTACTAGATGAGGGTCGAATTAAACCTTTTAAAAGCATTTTGTCAAATTCCGATTTAGCAATAAGTAATTTGTTTGGTGGTAAACGTCGTGGTCTAGCAAATGTCGGTGAGTCAGTTGTTATTATAAAATGTTTAATTGAATGACTCTTTTGACATTTAAAATCAATGGGTGTAGTCAGCTTTGGAAACTGAGACAAAACAGTAAAAAATATATTTGAATTGGAATTTTCTGTCACGTTGGACACAATTTTGACATTTGATGGGTCTTCTATTGGACAACCCGATTCCAACAACCTTTTTGCAGGAAGATCAATTAACAATTTGAAATAATTTAAGAAATCTGCACCTAAAATTGAATGACGAACTTTTGCGATTATAAATTTCCAGGTAAACGTTTTAGATAAGCCTAAATCTAATTTTAAAGTTTTTGATCCGTATGTAGAAATTGTTGTATTATTTGCAGCTTGCAAAGAAAAAGATCTTTTGACACAATTAATCTGACTTGATACTTTAAAGACACTCACCTGAGCCCCGCTATCCACCAAAAAACGATGTCCAGAATTCTTATCAGTTACGTACAGTAAATTTGTTGATGTTACGCTATAATCAGTACAAAAATTAATCGGATATGCGATGTCATTTAATTGAGAAGTAATAACCACCTCTTTATTTAAAACAGGCAAATTACTGGAACAAGGAGGAATGCATTTCCTAGCTCTGGAACCAAATCTATCGTGATACCAACATACTGGTTCAGTAGATGATGTCGGTATGTTTTCCGCTGTTGCTCTTGATGACAATTTTAATTTCAATTCATGAACATCTTGCACTAATTGTTGCAAAACTGAAGTCTCCCTTGAAATTGAAGAAATTGCTGGTTGATCGATACAGATGATTTTGTCTGCAATCTCTGCCTTTTCTTCAAGTGAGCAATTCTTGACAGAAGTAATGATGACCTGAACGTTAACTGGCAGCTTTTGTAAAAAAAGTTCTTCCAAAATAGTATCATCTAACGACTTAGAACCAATTAGCTGGCGCATTCGCCTGAGTATTTGAGTAGGTTTATCTTCAATATTTGAAACATTAAATAATTGTTGTAATTTTTCTTTTTCTGTCAGACCAGTTCGTTTAATTAAAGCTTCTTTTAATTTGGAATAAGGAAGATCTTGTGGAGGTGCCACAATGATGTCTCTAACTTCACTTGCAAATTGAGGACTTAATACAGTAATTAACTTACTAAATTTACTGAATTCGGAAGTGATTCTATGAGTTACAAAAATTGCTTCTACTTGAGCAAACCATAACTCTGGGTCGGCCGGCCAGAACTCAGGAACTTTAAAAGAGGTAGACAATGCAGAAACTTCTGAGGTAATCACTTCGGGTGAAGTGGAAGGAGCCGATAATGCCATACCGTACTTAAATGCCTCACTCGGGGTCACCAATGTTAAATGAATTTAAGATAATTATTAAATTATATAAACTTGTAGAATAAATTAACTAAACCAAACACAAAATATTTTATTTTTCATCAACTTGTTTATAGTAACTAACACAATAATAATAAAACATAAATAGTAAATTCAAATATTTCATAACAACCAATAATATAAAAATAAACCTAAACCTACTTCTTTCCTTTACTTATATGTCATGTAAATAAATAGTAACAGGCACCACATATATATATATATATATATATATATATATATATATATATATATATATATATATATATATATATATATATATATATATATAACAATGTTTTCGAAAAAACCATGAGTGAAATTAGGGAGTTAATTGGTAACAATTATATTTATTTTATAGTCGATGAAACAACTGACACTTGTGGCAGATATAACGCCAATTTATTAATAGGTGTACCGAGTGAAAATGTTCCTGGCCAAGCGTATTTAATTGGTTTGAAACAATTAGAGAAAATTAACAATGTAACTATGTCGCAGTTTATAAACGAAGTATTAACAAGTTTCTATTTACTCAATTCTATCCCTACTGAACAGGTTTTATTAATGTTGTCAAACGCTGCTACATACATGATCAAATCTGCACAAACTTTAAAAGTATTTTATTAAAAAATGATACATGTCACATGCTTAGCACATGGCGTGAATAGAATAGCAGAAGAAATTCGTAACCAATATCCAGATGTAAATTATTTAATCAATACGGCCAAGAAAATATTTGTAAAAGCTCCCCTCCGAACACAAATGTACAAAGACAGTTTACCTAATACTCCTTTTCCACCTCAGCCAATAATTACGAGGTGGGGTATGTGGCTAGAGGCCGCATTTTTATATGCAAATTATTTGAATGATATTGCTGTGTTAGTGTCACAATTTTCTGATGATTCCGCAGCTATTAATGAGTGTAAAAATATTTTAAATATTCCTACATTAAATCAACAACTGGCATTTATCAAAGCGAATTTTAGCGTTATTACGGAAACGTTAACTACATTAGAGAGGCAGGGCGTGGAACTTACAGATTCTGTGAAATTAATTACATATTTAAAATATAAGGTCAACCAAGTTAAAGGTAAAATTGGTGTTTGTATAAAAACGAAGATGCAAGACGTATTAAGAAAAAATACAGGGTTTGATGAACTTACTAAAATTTTATTTTTTTTATTTATGATCCACTGTACAACAGGAATTTAATCCCAATTACAGTACACGGTCCGCACTCACCGAGCCGCATTGTGGTATTTCATATAATTTTTAGCTTCAGTGTGATTCGAACTCGGGATCTCCGGATTCGAATTCCGTATCGCTATCCACACCACCGTACTGACGGATTATGAGCCTTCTATAACAATGGATGCCACCACTATATGAAAATTTAAGTTTTCACCCATTACTTCTGTTGATGTAGGAAGAAGTTTTTCTATATATAAAAAATTGCTATCTGATCGAAGAGAATCGTTTCTTGTAGAAAATGTAGAGAAATATATAATTCACACTAAAAAGATAGATCGAGTTACGTGAAAATTAGTTAGTTAGTTTCAATGGTGAGTTTTTCAAACAAACTTTTGGTACAGCCATGGGTAATCCCCTCTCCCCGTTTCTAGCCAACTTATTTTTGAACCACCTAGAAAAGAATCTAAAAAATAGTTCAGAGCGGTTTCCAAAAACATGGCTCAGATATGTAGATGACGTGTTTGCTATCATAGATAAAAACTTCGATTTAAACACTTTCTTAAACAACATAAACTCACAATATCCCAGCATCAAATTTACTCATGAGTTAGAACAAGATAATACTTTACCGTTTTTGGATTTAAAAATAATCAGAAGTAATAACAAAATAGAATTTGATATATACAGAAAACCTACCAATACTGAAAATTTTATTCACGCAACGTCAGACACACCCTTCAAATATAAAATATCAGCTTTCCAGTCCATGATACACAGATTGTTAAACATACCACTCACCAAAGAAAAATACGAAACCGAATTAAAATACATTTTCTACTTAGCAGAAATTAACGGTTATGATAAATCAGTGGTCTCCAAAACATATAACAAACTCAAATCAAAACATTCCATCTTGAACAATACTACTTTAAGGAATGAACCCAACAATATTAATTACCGGAAATTTATATACCACAAAAGTATACATCATAAATTTTCTAACCTCTTTAAGAAATACAATATCACCTTAGTCTTCAACAATAAATCAAAAATCAAAAACTTAATAAAAAACGATTCCACCACAAATAATCAACTTGACTCCTCAGGAATTTACTCCATCTAATGTAACAAATGAGATAATACCTACATTGGACAAACAAAAAGGAAAATACTAACTAGATTTAAGGAACACATGTACCATTTAAAAACAAAAACATTTTCAACTCCGCCATTGCATTACACCAACATAATACAGGACATAACTTCAGCATAGAAAATGTAAAATGTTTGAAAACAAGCAAAAATGCAAGCAACCTAAACATGTTAGAAGCCATAGAAATGAAAAAATGTTCAAAACCTTTGTTAAATACAGATTTAACTCCATTAGAAAATTATTTACTCCAATTTGTAAAACCGAAATGGTTACCTGTACACAGGTAAACTTGTTTACGAGCTAACATATTAAGACATAGGCATAAATTGTAAAATTGTTTACCTACACTGTATAAAATTAATCCATTTGGATACCGTATGTAAATCATCCCCTCCATCAACCACTGTTCATAGAACCTCCACTATAATATAAATACACCATGCACATACAAAATTTATGTATTATACAACTGATGATGATTGCATCGCAATCGAAATGTACATCTTGTGAAAAATACACATTGTGAAGAAAAGTCAAACTATATATTTTTTCAACCAAAATATATGATTGTCAATATTTACAATATTATTTACAATAAAAAATAAAATGTAATATTTTATAGTTTGTAGGTTTGTACTTTACATTAATTTATCAATTTATCTTTTGTAATACAAATATGCCCGGTCAGCTGTCAGCGGTACGGAGTGGACGTGTTGAGTGTCAGTGTAGATAAAGTGGAAAAAGTTAGTAAATAAAAAGTGTTTAAATAATAACAAGTATAATAAATTAAACGAAAGTAATAACAAAGTGTAGATAGTAATAAAAGGGAATAAGGAAGAAGGAAAGTAGTAAATAAAAGTAAGAAATTGGATAGATTTAAAGGTTAGATTGGAGGTTGAAGTTGTCAGTGCGAAGGTCGAGCGGTCACAGCGGTGACAGCGGTAGATTTTCGGGTTAGGCAACCAGTCTTACATAGCAGTAATCACGAGAAGAGGGCATAGGCGCGAGAGAATTAATTATGGAGGAGATGAAACAGTATCTGATTGGCATGAATGATAATATTAATAAAAAATTTGAGGAATTGAAGAGAAACATGAAATGCATGGAAAACGAAAGCGAGGATGTCAAGAAGCGAGTGAGTTACATAGAAAATGAACTAATTAAGATAAATCTAATTATAATCGGAGTAGAAGAAATAGAGATGAATAATTGGGAATTAGAGAAAGTGGTTGTAAACATATTATCTAAATGTGTAGAGAACATTTCGGTAGAAGATATAGATTTTATGCACAGACTAGGAATAAACGGAAAAGGGACGTATTGTAGACCAATTAAAGTGGCATTTATAGCGTGGCGCAAAAAGTCTCAAGTATACCAAAACAAACATAACCTACGCCAGTATAAAATTTATATGGAAGACGATACCACAAAAGAAATTAGGGAAGAAAATAAAAAATTAGTAACGGAAATGACGCAGGAGAGGAGAAACGACAAATATGCCATAATTAGACAGGGGAAACTGATTATAAAAGACTGGGAGCCTATAGCCGGAAAAGAAAATATTGCAGTTGAAAACATGGCGGTAGTAAATACAACGGATACAGAGAGAACAGATGATGACGAAAACAAGGATAATAAGGAAATATATATACAGGAAGAAATTAATGAAGAAAAGGCGGCAAATAAACGTAATCGATCAAGTGGAGATGAAGGTGAAGAAAAACAGCTTAACCGGAAGCCGCGGGAAGAAATAAAAATAAGTAGGAAAAAACGGGGAAATAAGAAAAACACACTGGATGGGTTTTTTAGGCCAAGAACACAGTCTCTAGGAGCCAGGAGGGATATACATAAGGAGGAGAGACCGCCAGAGTTGAATAAAAGAGAAATGAAAGAAAATAAAATAACATACACCAAATAGCAACTAATAAAAATAAATGAGATTATGATGAGGACGACATACGCAACTAACAAGAAAAAAGAGGTAACAGTACAAAAGGAAAATCAAGCTAACAGGACTACAGGACAGAAAGCAAGGGCAAACTACTGTCTTAAGATGCCCAGGAATATCACGGAACACGAAACGAGTAGGAAAAGAGCAGGAACAATCGTAAAGATAGGGACCTGGAATGTGAAAACAATGTATCAAAAAGGAAAACTACAAAATATTGTTGAAGAAATGAAAAGACTACAAGTAAATATATTGGGGGTCTGTGAAACCAGATGGACAGGATCCGGAAACATTAATATAGAAGGAGGAAGATTAATATACTCTGGCGGAGATAAACATAACAATGGAGTGGGTATTATAGCGCTAAAGGAATGGGCAACTTGCATACAGGGTTTCTGGGCAATTTCAGAGAGAATTGTGCTGGTAAAGCTGATAACAAAACAAGTGAAAATAGCGTTAATTCAAATATATGCTCCAACAATGGATCATATAGAAGAAGAAGTAGACAAATTCTATGAAGACTTAGACAGCGTACTGGAACAATGCAAAACACACGAATTAATATGTGTAATGGGGTACCTGAATGCTAAAGTTGGAAGAGGAAGAGTTATGGATATAGTAGGGCCGTACGGAGTAGGAGAGAGAAATAGCAGAGGAGATAAATGGATCGAATGGTGCAGAGCTAATGGACAAGTAATAATGAATACATGGTTCCAGCACCACATCAGGAGATTATGGACTTGGAAAAGTCCAACAGGAAAAACAAAGAACCAGATAGATTATATTACAATAAACAAAAGATACAGAAATACGATAAAAAACACGAAAACATATCCGAGTGCAGATTGCAACTCAGACCACGTATTAGTGGTGAGTGAGATTAGTTTAAAATTAAAAATTATAGACAAGAAAAAACAGGAAAGGATGAAATGGAACTATGAGTGTGCACAGTCGAACCCAGAAATAAAAAAATGATGAAGAATTATGTAAGCGAAGAAGTATGTGAGACAAAAGAAAATATTGAGGAAACTTGGAAGCAAACAAAAAATGTAATCTTAACAACAATAAAAAAGTACGTGCCAAAAATAAGCTATACAAAAAAAGAAAAAGAATGGATAACAGATGAAGTAAAACAGTTATTTGAAGAGAGAAGAAGATATAAGAATACACACAGGTGTAAGGGAGTTGACAAAAAGTTAATGAAGAAAATAAATTAAGCAAAGAACGCATGGCTTGATAAAGAATGCGCAGAAATGGAAATAGTTAATGAAACAAACAATTACAAGATATATAAAAGAATTGACGAATTATGTAACAGGAAGTTATACTACACAGCCGGATGCTTAGAGGATAAGGATAAGAAGAAATTATTTAGTACTGAAGAGAAACTGGTACGATGGGAGGAATATGTAAAAGAGTTATATGAAGATGAAAACAGAGAGCCAGCTACACTAACGGAAACTTGTTTAGAAGGGCCTTATATAATGAAAGAAGAAATAGAAAAGGCTATAAATAGAACAGCGAAGAACAAAGCGGAAGGCCCAGATGGAATAACTATAGACATGTTACAGGTATTAGAAGAAGAAGGAGTTAATATCATCACGAAACTAGCAAACCAAATTTATGAATCGGGCAAAATTCCTTCGGAATTAAGTAAATCAATTTGTATTCCTCTGCCAAAACAAGCCAACGCAACGTCCTGCGATGAATATAGAACTATAAGCCTGATGAGCCACACAATGAAAGTTATACTAAAAGTCATTTTGGAAAGAATGAGGAATAAATTTAAATTAGAAATTGCGAAAACGCAAACTGGGTTTATAGCAGGAAAAGGAACAAGAAATGCAATATTTATGCTCAGAACTATAATAGAGAGAAATATAGATATTAATAAAGAAATATACTTGTGCTTTGTCGACTACAGTAAAGCGTTTGATAGCGTTATACACGAAAAATTGATACAACTTTTAAAACAACTTAATATCGACTCAAAAGATATAAGATTAATTCAACACCTATACTGGATGCAATCATCTGCAATTAGAATGGAAAACAAAGTATCTGGATATGTACATATAAAAAAAGGTGTTAGATAAGGGTGCATAATGTCTCCGGATCTGTTTAATATATACACGGAACAAATATTCAGACAAACAGAAAACGTTGGAGGAACTAAAATCGGAGGAAAAAGATATAACAATATTCGATATGCAGATGATACGGTGCTAATAGCAGAAAGTAAAGAGGAACTCACACAATTAATAAATGAAGTGCAACAAATTAGTGAAACATACGGCCTTAAAATAAACACAAAGAAGACTATGTATATGACAGTAAGTAAAAAACCAATAAAACATAATGAGAAGGACAGTTTAAAAATAAATAACGGGCAAATAATAAAAAGGGTTACAAGTTACAAATATCTGGGGATCATAATAACAGAAAACGGCAGAGTGGATAGCGATATTAATACAAGGATTGGGTTAGCAAAAAGTGCATTTTATAAATTAAAACATCTCTTAAATAATAGGAACATTAGCTTAAATGTAAAGAAACGGATGATAAATTGTTATATGTGGAGTGTGTTATTATACGGTTGTGAAAGTTGGACTTTAAATTTAAAAAACATTAATAAAATTAAAGCATTTGAAATGTGGATATACAGAAAAACATTAAAAATAGCTTGGACACAAAAAGTATCAAATGCGGAAGTGTTACGTAAAATGAAAGTTAAAAGACAAGTGATATGCAAAATCAAAAAGCAACAATTGTCATTTTTCGGACATATTGTACGACAAAGAAGTATAGAGTGGGACCTGTGTAGTGAAAAGTGCGAAGGGAAACGAGAAAGAGGGAGAAGACGAATAACATTCATTTCTGACATTATAAGTGAAACAAAGACAAATAATTTCCAAAATCTTGTGAAAACAATAGACAATAGAGAACTATGGATAGCCGTGATAGCCGATGTCTGCAACAGATATGGCACTTAATTGGATTGGAAAATACAAATATCAAAGAACTTGTTTAAATAAATTTTGTAATTTTATTGTGTTTTTATATGTAAATTTTTTCTAAATACAATCAGTGCATATTTAACTAAATTGTTGCATAATTTTAAAAAAACTGTTTCATAATTTAACAAAATATTGTGCACATATATGCGCATATTTTCAGGGTTTTTAATGCATATAATTCCGTTATTAGCCACAACTATGTTCATTCTTGACTGTTGATAAACGACGCTATAATTACAAGGACAGACGATATTCCAGATACAATCTAAAAATATTAACAAATTAGGCAATTTTAAAGCAATAATAAATAATATAAGTTAACTTACTGTATGGAGTAATGTGTAATCCAAATTGAATAAATTACATATTGTAATATTAAATTTACTGTGATACATTTGAAGAGAATATGTTTTTATCTGAAAATTAAAATTAAGAATTTTTAGTATTATTGAAAGAGAAACTATATATTGTTATTAGGTATTACCATTCCACTTAATTCTTGCTTAATTTTCTTATTAAAGAGCAATATTTTTGGACATTGATTAGCCTGGAATTAATATATTGAAAAACTAGTATTAGAATAACCCTAATTGTAATACAAATATAATTTACGTATAAATATATCATCACGTCTTTTACCCATTACTGGGTGTGGCACTCCGCCTAAGCAGATATCGGTAAGTGATATATTTTTTCGCGTGAAGTGCGGTTACCAGCCGTCAAATCACTGCCTCCAAAGATATTAGTGGAGGGGGAACCACAGGGGTAGATTTAAATTGGTGAAAATTGTCGGCTGTGGAGATCGAACCAGGGTTTTCAAGATCCACATGTCGACTTGTACGTATCTTTCATACTATTTTTCCTATAACGCATTAATTTACGTTTTATTTAAAAATTATTATTAAAAAAGAAATAAAAATATTCAAGGTTGGTAACACTAACAGATGAAAAAACATTTGAAATTTAAATTATTTTTAAATTTATAAGTTAAGTTAGAGATTCATAATATTATTAATATCATTCTAAAAATAAATACCTTTAAATTTATGTAAAAAGAAAAGTGTTTCATTCTTTGATGTTCTTATTTTATCATAAAAAAAGTAAATTCTAAAGATATTTTTATGAGCAATGACAGTTAAAATGATGTATCTGTTTGACAGTACGACAACTTCACAAATAAAAGAGTTCCTAAAAACAATTGTACGAAATAGAACATTGTGCGATCATTTTTGATGAAAAAACTGTCACAATATTGCTTTGTATATGCGTTATAGGAAATAGTATATTATGTAACTAGTGGGTAAAGTGTATGTATCACAAATATTACTTTTTATCCGATCGAAATATACAAAAAAATAAGCAACAACCGACCTAGGCCGGAATAGTATATTATATGACAAAGATTCAGTGGTAGCATCTGTGGATTTGAGAAGCCGGGTTCAATTTCCCCAACCGATTATTCTCCACATTAAGATTTCCCCTCCACTCAAACATCTTTCACGGCTGGTGATCTCACTTCACGCGCGAAATATATCACTTACCGAGTTCTGCTACGTCAGAGTGCTACTCCCAGTAATGGGTAAAAAACGTGATGATTAATTAATTAAGTTTAATTTAAACATGAAATTAATATTCCATGCTTTTTTACTGCAATATTGTTGCCCTATTAATTTATATTTATTCAGTATACAGGATGGTGCAAAAGAAGACCCATGATATGGATGACAATGTTAATTTTAAAATATTCAATTATAGGCTATCCTAATTAATCTAGAGAACCCTGGTTCGATCCCCACAGCCGGCAAACAATTTTCACCACATTAAATCTACCCCTGTGGCTCTCTCTCCACTAACATCTTTGAGAGCCGTGATATAACGGCTGGTAACCTCACTTCACGCGAAGAAATATATCACTTACCGAGATCTACTATTGCAGAGCGCCACACTCAGTAATGGGTAAAAGGCGTGATGATATATTTATATATTTTATTTTACTAATTATGTCTCAGCAATTAAATAAGTTTTTGTACATTGAAATATTCATTGATGTATCATTTTTTTAATTTTGATGTTTTGTAATTTTATTTTATATACTACCGGTAAATTATGTAAACTAGAGATGGGCACGTTAGATTTTATGACTAAGCCGAATCAGTGGATCTCGATCGCGAAAAAGAACCGACCCACTCGTTCAGCGGAACGACTGAACCGCTCGGTTCCAGCGCGGATATACGAACCCTAAAACGTATGAATGACTTAAATGATAAAATGTATGTTCTGTCTCAGGTTGCGCATTACATTCGTTTATTCATATTTTATTAGTTATTGCAATTAAGGTTATTTATAATGAGTTCCCGCAAGATTTGCTCAATATGGAAATATTTTACTGCCTTAAGTGAAAATAAAGTAAAATGTGATTATTGTTCCCAAATTCTAAGTGTTGATGACAGATCAACAGGAAACCTTAATAAACATTTTAATACAAATCATTTTACTGCATACAACTTGCATAATAGGAAATTTAAAAATTCTGCAAAACTTATTTGATTTATTTTGACAGAGATTGCTATAGTTTACAGTTTACAATCTGTAATAATTTTTAACAGTGTCACTCACCCGGAGCATCTACGCGGCGCGCATGTCTGCACTAGAGATGAAAAACTATCGATAGTACTATCGATACATCGATAGTTTTAAAAAAAGAAGTACTATCGATAAGTAATTAATAGAAAAAACTATCGATAGTATCGTTTACTAATTATCGTTTAGTAATTATCGTTTAGTAACTATCGTTTATAATAAATGAGAGAATAGCATATCTACGAGTCAAAACAGCACCACGTAACATATCTCTACTAAACGTATACGCACCAACAGAAACAGCTAAAAACGAAGAAAAAGATAGGTTCTATGAAACAGTGGAAAGAGAAATAGAAAATATACCAAAAGAAGACATAGTAATAGTACTCGGGGACCTCAACGCACAAATTGGGAAAGAAGATTACATAGCAGACGTAGCAGGCAAACACACAATACACAGCAAAACAAATAACAACGGCCAGAGACTTTGCAACCTAGCTGTTAAAAGTAACTTGATAATAAGCAGCACAAAATACGAACACCCAAAACAACAAAAGGCAACCTGGACATCAGCAGATCAAACTAAGGTATCTCAAATAGATCACATTTTAATAACAAGAAGATGGCAAACCACAATAAGAGACGTAAGAACCTATAGAGGTGCGTGTGCCGACTCCGACCACTATATGCTCATGGCGACTACGAAGCAGAAAATTAAAAGGAAAAACGCAACTAACAATAAACAAATAAAATGGAATAAGGAAAAACTAAACAAAGAAGAAGACAGAAAAAAATATGCAGAGGCGGTAGATGAAAACATCAGGAAATACAAAGAGCATAGCAACCAAATAAAAAATGTAGACACAGAATGGGACGAGATAAAAACGAGTATAAAGACAGCAGCTAATGAAAAACTCGGTAAACAAGAGAATATAGCACAAAAAGAATGGTACAATGATGAATGTAAAAAAATAATAGAGAAAAAACAGACGGCAAGAACAAAATGGTTAAAATCAAACGAAAGCAAAGATTATGAAGAGTACAGAAAAATTCGAAATGAAAGCAACAAAATATTAAGGAAAAATAAAAGAAAATGGATAGAAGATATGATACAAGACATGGAAAAAGAAAGCTTAAATAAGAACTCGAAGAAATTCTACCAAAAAATCAAAAACCAGAAGTATAACAACAAAATAAGTGTAAATAATATGCGAGACAAACAAGGAAAAATAACACAAAATGAGAGACAATATATGAAAGTATGGGAAGAACATTTCAGAGAATTACTAAATGAAACTGAAATTCCTACGACGATGGAAAGAGAAGAGAACGAAACCGAAAACGAAATAGGAGATGAAGAAATAGTGGGAGAACCATCAGAAGAAGAAGTGAGAATTGCAATCAAAAACAGTAAAAATGGAAAGCAACCAGGGAAAGATGGAATAAATATAGAGCTTATAAAAAATGGTAGTGAAACGCTAATAACACAAATGCATGAATTAATTAAAAAAATTTGGAATGAGGAAAAGATGCCTAAAGAATGGGAAATAGGCCAAATAGTAACCATATATAAGAAAGGTGATCCCAAAGAATGTGTAAACTACAGAGGTTTAACCCTGCTTAACACGTCATATAAAATATTATCGACAATAATTCAAAAAAGACTGTTCAAAACAGCAAGAAACAAAATTGGACAGTATCAATGTGGCTTCATGCAAGGAAAATCTACAATAGATGCAGTCCACGCCATAAAACAAATAATGGAAAAAGCTCACAAAGCGAAAATAGATATAGAACTACTTTTTATTGATTTTAAACAAGCGTTTGACTCGATAAACCGAGAGAAATTGATGAAAGCGCTGGAAGATCTAAAGATAGAGGCAAAATTAAGAAGACTGATTAAAATGACTATGAACAACTCAAGAATATACATCAAAACCAAGACAGGAGAAAGCAATGAAATAAAAATAAACAAAGGACTAAAACAAGGGGACGCACTATCAGCAACCCTGTTCAACCTGGCCCTAGAAAAAGCAACAGGCAAAATAAACAAGAAAACAATACGAAATAACGGACACCAAGTAATTGCGTATGCAGACGACTTAGTCGTAATAGCTAAAAATAGAATGCTAATGGAAATGATGCTAGAAGAAATAATAAAAGAAGGGAAAAAAATAGGTTTGGAAATAAATAAGGACAAAACAAAGATAATGAAGATGGGCAAACAAAAACAAGAAAACAAGATAAAGATAGGCGAACAGGAATTTGAAGAAGTTGAACAATTTAAATACTTAGGCGTAAGCATAGTAAACACAGGAGAAAGAGAAGAAGAAATAAAAGAAAAAATCCTTGCTGCAAATAGGGCATACTATGCAAATAAAAAGCTCCTAAAAAGCAAAATACTCTCAAAAAAAACTAAAATTAAAATATATAAAACATTAATAAGACCGATCCTATTATACGATGCGGAAACCATAACCATGACGAAAAGAGAAGAAGAACAACTGAGAGTAACGGAACGGAAAATAATGAGAACAATATTAGGAACCATCAAAATCGAAGATGATGTGATTAGAACGAGAATGAACAGCGAAATACTACAAGAGTTGGAAGGAGAAGACATAGTACGGAAAATAAAGCAACAAAGAGCAAAATGGCTGGGACATATATGGAGGGCAGGAACTGAAGCAACAATATACACAATAACAGAATGGGACCCAGGGAATAAGAGAAGAGGTAGACCAAGATCAACTTGGCTCCAGGAAGTGATAAATGACCTACGCGACGCGAACATAGAGAAATGGAAGGAAAAAACACAAAATAGGAAAATTTGGAAAGAAATATGTGAGAAACTATAAAGTATGAACAAGGGACCGATCCCCCCTAAAGTTGGGATCTAGAGAGCTCCTTTGAGCGGCGCAACCCCAGCCGGGGTGTTTTTAGCCAGCATATATATACTATCGTTTAGTAATTATCGTTTAGTAACTATCGTTTAGTAATTATCATTTAGTAACTATCGTTTAGTAACTATCGTTTAGTAACTATCGTTTAGTAATTATCATTTAGTAACTATCGTTTAGTAATTATCATTTAGTAACTATCGTTTAGAAACTATCTTTAAAATAAAATAATTTAAAAATAATAAATTTATAAAACGGACTGGGCTGTGAGTAATGACAAGCAAATTACCTTATGTTCCTGGAGCAATTCGAATACGTCTGTTATTTACGGACCACGTGGTAGCTAACGTGTTAAATATGACTTATACAGAATTCATCATCATTTAAATGATATAATTCAAATTATATTCAATATCGTTATTATACAGTAACTGTACACAAATGTTAGCTGTAAATCGATTGGTTGTCGGAAGACTTTCAAGGGATGAAAGACAAAGTGAGATTTCTAAGAAATTTATTACAGGGTGACAGGTACGAGATAATTTACATTCACTTGTGCTCTGATGTTCATTGTAGCTTGTGCTGCAGTGAATATTATTCTAACACTGAAGGTAAGATAATATTTCTTTTATTTTATTTGATCTAAATTAATATAAAAGGTGTTTCGAATTGCAACTAGTTTTTCTAATATCTTGACCTCGACAAAAGTATAAATGAATGTAAGAAATGGTATATACCTAGGGATAAAAGTACATATTTGCATTTGATTTTTATTTTACATTTGTTACTTCTGAAATCTTGTTATTAAGTCTAAATTTTAAAGAAATAAATTTTTGACATTTATTTTATATTTTCTTATTTTATATTTCTCCCATTTGTACATACCTTAGAGCGGGTTATATTAACTGTAACAAAACCATATTCACAGGAATTATTTAGCAAACATCCCTTAATATAGAGCAATATCAAAAGTTTTAAATTTTAGAAAATTAAAAAAATTATACATTTTATTTTACCTGTCTCGAAAAAGGAACGAATTTAATCACTGATTTTAAACTCTGTATAGGCAAAGATTTTGTAATTTTGAAAAAAAAATTATACTTTTATAAAAAAATACTATCGATAAGTAATTAAAAGAAAAAAAAACTATCGATAGTATCGTTTAGTAATTATCGTTTAGTAACTATCGTTTAGTAATTATCGTTTAGTAACTATCGTTTAGTAACTATCGTTTAGGAACTATCGTTTAGTAACTAAAACTATCGTTTAGTAATTAAATTGGCTATCGATAGTACTATCGATATATCGATAGTTTACTGATAGCACTATCGAACAATCGATAGTTGAAATTACCGATAGTTTTTCATCTCTAGTCTGCACCAGTTACTGAACCGCGACTAGGAACTTTTTCATTTAGTAATATGATGCACTTCGTTGACGATACTGAACCGGCTCAATTGAATGGATCGGTCACGAAATACCCATCTTTAGTCGAAGCGTTGGCATGAATATTAAAATTTAAAAATGAACACTGATTACTTCGAATTATATACTTAATTATACTAATGTTAAATGCTGTACATACTCGTACTTCTGAAACTATAACAACACAGACCGTCGATGTCCACATAATATTTGTGATTTCCATGAACAACCAAAGGAATGCAAATAGTTTATCTATTATATTTTTTTTATATACAATTTCGGAAAATACTTTGTAAGCTGCATTTACTAAAGACATGCTTGCAATTGTTAATTTCATTAGTAGAAGCCATGAAAATGTTTTATTCACAACTTTAGTTATATGTATAAGGTTATAGTGTATTCCACATATTTTTTTGAATACTTCTAGTTTTTCTAAATGAGATCTATTATCATTTTCAAACAATGTTTTCAATTTTAAATTCAACAATTGAAATCTTCTGATTATTACCCATAAGAACATTATAAATTGGCAAATTGACAACCAATTAGTTATTGTGATAAATGTATCAATTAAAATATAAAAATAATATAGATTATAAGACGTATAAATACACACGAAATATTTATAATAATGCAAAGTGTGAGACAAATAACCACTTTCTTTTTTAAATCTGTGTTATTCACTTGTATTTGAATCATGCTGCATGACTTATCTATTAGATATAACTTCTTCATTATATACATGATGTTTCGGCGATTTATAAATCCAAAATAAATTACAGTGACGCCTTCTATCATATCAGCGTATGCTAAAATGATATCTGTTACGTCGTTCCCAAAATCAATGGCGCTCGTACGAGTTTTCTCATCCAATATTATTTGTGATGCATTAAACAAGCAAATGGAAACTAATAATATTAAGTAATATTTATTAGATTTTGGGTTGTCATTTTCTTGTTTGACTGAATAGGAAATATTTCCAAAAATTCTTGATACTTTGAAAAATGGCTGTAGGGCATCGTAAATGTTCTTGTCTTGTGAGGACATTATGAGTATTTTACAGGAAACGGCACAACAGTGTAAATATCTAGGACGATGATTACAGTTATGTGTGTGATTATTTAAAGTTTTTTTTTTTAAATTATAATGCATGTAGAAATGATTAGTAGGTAATAGCTTCGTACAGAAATTACAAAAAAAAATCGATTAATGTTCATTTATTTACGATTAATTCGAGGGTATCTTACGAAAATGCTGGTATAAGGAAACATGAGAAAATAGTTTTTTATAACGCATATACAAAGCCAATTTTGTGACACTATTTTGTCAAAAATGATGACACAAAATTTTTTATTTGTAAAGTTGTCATACTGTCAAACAGATACATTATTTTAGCTGTTATTGCTCAGTGGTATCGAGTCGGTCTGTGGATTTGAGAATCCAGGTTCGATTCCCACAGCCGCAAACAATTTTCACCAAATTAAATTTACTTATGTAGCTTCCCTTTCACTAACATTTTTGGGGGCCGCAACTTGAAGGCTGGTAACCGCACAAATATATCACTTACCAAGATCTGCTACGGAAGAGTACCACATCCAGTAATGGGGAAAAGGCATGATGATATATTTATTTATTTCTCATATAAGTAACATTAGAATTTACTTTTTTATAATAAAATAAAAATTTGAATCATATTCGATGATATATCAATTAAGTATAACTATTTCAATATATATACATTATATGTCGACGGTTCTTGAAACATAATAGATTATAGCCAATCCTGGTGTTTCAAAATACTCCAAAAGATACGTTAATACTAAATTAACAATTACAATAGTGTCTCTGGCACGAAATTTTAATATTTCAAAACTTATTATTATGCAATTATATCTCGAAATATTGTGTAAAAATAATTAAATTTTGGGTTATAATTGTCTTTTTGACAGTGATTGATATTTTATAGAATGACTCTAAATCGTCGTAAATATTGTTATTATTATTATTATTATTATTATTAATACATTACCCAACAGGCAAACGCCCAATTCTAGGGTACCTAAGGAAGAAACTCAGAATTAGAAAGAAGTAATAGATTTCTTTATATCATTAATGTTGTTATGAAAAATATCAATTTCATCCTCAATGACAATGTGAGAATTGATCATTTGATGAATTGGTGACTTCGATAGCATAAGAGTTCTTGCCGCGTGCAAGTAGAAAACGTTCTTATATCTAGATGACACTCTGGAAACTTGAAATAGAATTCTACTCATGATGAATATGCAATCAATTGTATTGTGAATAATCTTGTGTAAAAATGTTACAGCAACAATATGTCGCCTCTGCTCGAGTGAATTTAATCGAAATGTATCCAGTAGTAGGGATTGCGATATCCCTCTAGGAGGATAATATCCTTCCAGGATGAAAGTCGCAAATTTCAGAAACTTCCTCTGTACATACTCTAATGACTCAATTTGATTACTATACAGCGGATTCCATATTAAAGAGCAATACTCCAGGTGAGGACGAACCAAAGTCACAAATAATAGACGTAATGTATTTGCTGCAAGAAACGAATCAGAATTACGAATAAAAAAACCAAGGCACCTCAGGGCAGTTGATACTTTTAATTCAATGTGCTTAGAAAAAGATAATTTAGAATCAAACATAACTCCTAAGTCTACTATCGTATCAGGCCTGCCTAAAACAGAATTGTTTATAGAGTAATCAAAAAGATTCGGATTTAATTTTTTCGAAAAAGTCATACAATGGCATTTAGAGATATTAAGGTAAAGTTTGTTGCTGCAGCACCATCTGAAAATTAAATCTAAATTTCTTTGCATCTTTAGACAATCATCCAAAGAAGAAATGACACATAACAGTTTTAGATCATCTGCATATAGTAAGTGCTCAACGTCAATGTTAGCCGTAATATCATTAATGAAAATGTTAAAAAATAGGGGCCCTAAAACTGATCCTTGGGGTACACCAGATTTTTGTAGAAAATAGTCAGACTGAAATCCCTGTGTATTAACAAATTGATATCTGTTGTGGAGATATGATGAGACAAGCTGTAAAAGAGAGTCAGAGAAGCCGAAGAGTTTAACTTTCTGTAGAAGAAGGGAATGATCTAATTTATCAAAGGCTTTCGAAAAATCCGTGTACACGACATCCACTTGTCCTTGTCGATCCATTTCTTCGCAAATTAACTGTGTCTTACACATAAGATTCGTGACTGTCGACCTGCCTTTCATAAAACCGTGTTGATTACAGGAAATTATACCACATTCCTGATTATAGATTCTTGCATGTAAAATAGATTCGAGGATTTTACTGAAACTAGACAATATTGCAACAGGTCTATAATTGCTAATATCATTCTTATCACCTTTTTTAAAAATAGGTTTCAACCTCGATATCTTCCACTTATCAGGATATGTTGAACTTTTTAAAATCAGATTGAAGGTCACGGTAAGAGGTTTTACAAATACAGAAGCACAATCATTTATAAGAAAGGAGGGAATTAGGTCAGGGCCAGTTGTCATGCTGGATTTGAGTTTTCGAACGACTAACATAACTTCATCTTCAGTTATATAATTTATGGACACAGTAGAAGAGTTGTTAGGTATAAAACAATCATTTATGTTGGCATTAGTAGAATCATCGTTAAATGAGCTAGAGAAGAAATTTGCGAAACACTCAACTATCGATTGCGGATTTTCAAAAGAAGTGTTATTGTGACTCATAACAGAAGGAATGTGAGAATTGTCCCGTTTATTATTAATAAATGTCCAGAATTTTTTAGGCTCCTCAATGATGTCATTTTGAATCTTCAGACAATAATTCTTATATTCCTCATCAACCTTATCTCTTTTGATTTCGGCCCTTAATTTTATGAACTCTTGTTTATCATTAGAATTGTTGAATTTCCTGTATCTATTCCAGGCTTTATGTTTAACTTTCAATTTGTGAATTATAGCACCTGTAAACCACTGAGGATACGAACCAGTGCATTTACGTTTCAGGGGAACATTCTTATACAAAGCATCATTTACAACGAAATAGAGAGATTCAAGAGCGCCATTTACATCATCTATATAGTCCAAGAAATTCCAGTTTATGTTAGAAAAATCATTATAAAGTGAGAGAAAATTAGCTTTCTTAAAATTAAAGCCAAAGTTACTAACAGATTGAAATTTATTAAGTTTAGATTTTAAGGAAAACTCCACCATTAAAGGAGGATGATGTGAGTACTCGCGACACAGAAGATTAACAGACTTGGAAACTATGCACGGATTATCACTAATGACAAGGTCTAGAAGTCTACCGTCATTCACGGTGAAATTAAATTGCCGTAAGTTCAAAAAGCTTAAAAAATTATTGAGAGAGGTGAAACGCGGGCAAGATGAGGTATTGTTATAGCAATTCAGATAAAGGGGTATGTTGAAATCACCAAATATGATTATTTCCGAATTATGAAGAAATTGTAAACTTACGATTGATTCGAATAAAATATCATAGTCTTTAATAGGGCAAGAGGGAGGCATATAGATGTTCATTGCATAAATAGTTGAATGATTAACCAATACTTTAATTAAAACAATGTCGATGTGGGGAATAAGATTAAGACTATTACAGTATGAAGCAATGTTAATTTCAAAAACTTGAAGATTGTTTGAGACTGCCAGAAGGACTCCCCCACCCCGAGATTTATTTGTAACAAGTAGATTACGATCGCTCCGGAAAACACTGAATTGTTTGGAATCAAAAAGCTCAGAACTATGAATACCATCATGACACAAGGTTTCAGTTAAAGCAAATAATTGATATTGATTTGCAGTTAAGGAAAATTTATATAAATCACTACATTTGGAATTCAGGCCCGTAACATTCTGATAAAAACAGTTTAACCTATACTTATAGTCATTATTGCGTGAATTATTTAGCTGGGATGATGATGAACTAACAGAATACAATTTCTTATCAAGAGAACAGTTTTCTAAAGTCGGTAATTGCTATTTGTCTCCAAGCAGAGTCTTTTTAAATTTACCAAGTACTCCTTTATATACCCGACATTCATTATCCCAAACAGCGTGATCAATTGGTATATCGACATTATTTGCAATTTTGAATTGAGAACAATTTACAAGATGGTGAGATTGGAGATTTTTTTGTGCATTGAGAGGATAAGTGATGAAAGCCGCAACAATTATAACAACGCCGTACATCAATCGCATCGTAAACGGAACAAAAATCATAACCTATAAATAGCTTGCCAGAATCCATTATATTATAGTAAGTTTTACGGTCTACTTGAATTACACATTGATATATATTATTATTTTTACGCAATGGTTTGAAAGAAATAATCTCGCATACACAATCGTTAGAAAAACACGATTTATTTTGCATTTTCAAATAATTAACTAAAACACCAGAATCCAATTTTTCAGATATACCGACAATTTTAATTCTAGGGTTTAATACCGAAAGTTGCTTGACATCATATTTATCACTCAGTTTATCAGAAAGAATTTGTTTAAATTTCGAAGAGCTGGCAGTACTATCACAGCTTATTACAATACTTCCGTTACTAGCATGTTTAATATTGGTAAGTTGGATATCATTTTCTACAGGATTCAGGGATCGGAACATGTCAGACTTTGTAATACTTGTGTCTTGAGTTCCTGATTTGGGCTTCACTATGATTTGAGGCTCCACATTTCTGTTTTTGATTACAGAAGCAAAAGATAGTGTTTCAGAACTAGGAATGGGAATATCCGAGATAGATTTTTTAATATTAGACATTTTGCTCTCATTGCCTTTAAGCAATTCATTTTTGAACGATTCAAACATAGACTCCAATTTGCTCACTAATGAAGATTGCAACAATTCGAAAAGTTTACGACAATTATCATCATTTGAGATTTGCATTGATTTCGTATAATTATCATGAAGTTCATTTATTTTAGAAAAAATATCGAGAGATTTATTCTTATCAACAACTTCACAGGTCTTATTACAGGTTTCACACAAATAGAAAAAATTACATTTCTCAAAAACATTAAAAACATCTTCAGTAATATTAATGCACGACGAATGAAACCGTCGATTGCACGATCCTTTGCAAAGTACTAAACTCTGATCCTTTCTTTTATATCTACACTTAGCACAATCGGCCATTGTAGCATAATATTTAATACCAAATCAAACAAAAAATATGCAACTAGGTTGAAATGATGCGGGGTAATACGTAAAACTATAACAGCAGAGTTAAGTTTGTTTGTACAGAAAATAAAACAATATCGATGGATGTTACACGGCACTAAAAAACACCCTAAAGAGGGTGAATATTGGAGTAAAGAGCGGGGGGTGTCTTCATACACCAAATATAGTTTAAAATAAAACGTTCTACGGACACCAAATCACTTTAAACACGCGGAGCAAACACAACCACCATTGCCCACTGCCAACGTAGCAGTATACCTGAAAAGAAAAAAAAACCTGAAAAAAAGAGCAAATAAATACAAAAAGCATAAAAAAGAGAGTATGCCTAATGATAATTCGGTCCAATGTTACGGTTTTTAAGGTATACCAATTGGGACATGCGACGTGATGGCACGTTGCCAATTAATTTTAATTGACTTAATTGATTTTGGAAAAATCAAGTTTCCGGGGTGAAAACGCACGAAAAACGCTCGAACTTGAATGAAAAATGTTCTACAAAGAGAGATACACCTAATGATACCAAGAAATCCCAGTTCAGAGCACTAAAAACACCAGAAACACAAATTAAAAAAAAATCGAGGTCACACTGTGGTTTAACAAATGAAAAATTTAGTAATTTTATTAGAAAAAGAGCAATTAGAAGGCAGTATACATAGTGAACACTGTAAATAACTGTAAATGACAAGCAGAAACTATAATAACCACTATGAAAATAGTGATATAGATTAGAAAAGATTTAAAAGCTGTCAAATCACTCACATTTCACTAAAACTTGGAAAACAAAGTTACACTCGGCATTACACTAACTCGAGGAACTATAACACGTTGATTTAAAAGTTGTTTTCCTGCTCTAAAACCATTTGAAGTCTAGAAATGTTGACGTTGGCGGGAGCGATCCAACACACGTCCGCTCTCCACGACAGTCGATAACTCAAAAAAAAAATTTGTCTTGGCAGCTCATTTTTAAATAATATTATAGTTAAGATTAACAAATATAAATACCTTAAAATATTAATTAATTACTGTCCAAAACAGTATTAGTATTACAAGTAATTGGTAATATGTGTTGTAATAATAATAATAATAAACTTTATTGATTCGAAATCAATGGCGAGGTTCAGCCTAAGGCTGATCTTCCACCTAACCATGTTACATATAAAGATTAATTATATTACAATACAAATAAAACACAAATATAAAATATAAAGTAATGCTAAACACCCTAAACTCAATTTAATTTGTACAAATTCTTTATAATCATTTTAAAAGATTTAATGGACAGAGATTTTAAATCGATGGGTATGTTATTGTAAAGCGCAGGAACCAAATAAAAAAATGAGCTTTTGAATTTATTTTTATGAAATGGAGGTACAAAATATAAATCCTTGTCACGTAGTTTGTAAATATGTTCTCTAAATATTCATTTATCGATCAAAGATGGACAACCAGTTAGTTTTATTTTGTGCGTAAGAGAAAGATAAAAAATCTTGACGCGATCATCAATATAATTTAAATTTACAAGAGTACAGTAACTAGAAATTATCAGGAACGAAGATCTCCTTATGAATAAAATATGTATTAATTTATTATTTTAATTTATTTAAGTGGCTTTTCCTCCACTAACATCTTTGGGGACCGCACCTGCATAAATATATCACATACCGAGATCTGATACGGCCGAAGAGCATACAAAATTATCCACGCAACTGTATTACAAATTTAATTTCCAAGTGATGGTTATTATAAAAATGAATGTGCAATAAAGGAGACGTTTTCAGAAAAAAAAACAACAATTTGTTTGTTTATCGGCAGTATTTTTGCTTGTAAAATGCTATTGCCAGCCGACAGATCACGGCCCCCAATGATATTAGTTGCGAGGGATCCACAGGGATAGTTTTTAATGTAATGAAAATTATTTGTTGGCTGTGGGAATCGAACCTGGATTCTCAAATCCACAGGTCGACTCGATAACACTGAGCAATGACAGTCTGTTTGACAGTAGACAACTTTACAAATAAAAAAGTTCCTAAAAAGAGTTGTACAAACTCGAAATTTGTACCATAGTTTTTGAAAAATACAGTGCCACAAAATTGGTTAATACAATCCACTGAATTCACCCGATGTATTAAAATATAAAATTTTAGATAATAAAAAAAAATAAATTGAACCATAACAATGTTCATTTTTGACTGTTGATAAACGATGCTATAATGACGAGAACAGACGATATTCCAGATACAACCTAAAAAGTGTGAAGATATATTTCATAAACTTAACTAAATATAATTCAACTTACTGTGTAGAGCAATGTATAATCCAAATTAAATAAACTGCATACAGTAATATTAAATTTACCGTGGTACATTTGAAGAGAATATGTAGTTATCTGCAAATTTAAATGAGGTATTTTTAGTATAAGTGGAAGAGAAATTAAACCGGGTGTAGAATTGAAATATATAACATAGGTATATTTTTTAATATGATGTTTGTTGCTTTCCTAATTAAATTAGACCAAAAGTGTAAATACAAAAAATGTTAAGTATTAAAAACTGCATCTAATGAGTATCTACTTGTTGCTAAATTGTTTTTTATGTACCACATATTTCTGATCAATTTATGTATTAACATTTTTTTGTAATGTCATTTTTCGTCCCAAAAAGAATGGTTTTTTAAAAGAAACAACTTGTATCGTATTATTATTAGGTATTACCATGTCATTTAATTCTCCCTTTATTTTAGCTTATTAGCATGCAGTATTTTTGGAAATAGATTAGCCTAAAACAATAATAATTATTGTTTCCTGCATATTTGATGAATGGAAGAGAAACACTTGCACATTAATTGAGTACAAAAATTACATTTAATATTTTAGCATAAGAAACATTTATTTATCTACGATTGCTATGAAAACCTATCATCATTTCAAAATAAATAAAATTAATAAATTAAGTACAAACACAAGCAACTATAGCCATCTACAAACCACTAGAATAACTAAACTAAACACCGGTGACTACAGCGGCGTTTAAAAATCTAACCAAACCGAAATAAACCAAACCAAACAAGATGGCATCAACATCAGCAAGTCAACCAAAGATAACCAGAGACAAAAATTCAAAACAAACATTTGCAAACATTGCGCGCAAACCTACCCTAGCTTCATTTCCAAATAAAGAACAAGCGATCATATTGAACTCAATAGACGGACTCAAGATTAAAGACTATATAATAGGCATAGGTAACATCATAGGTCCCAAAAATGTCATATTCGCATCCAGAATTTCCAAGAACAGGATATGTATATACGTACAAACAAAAGAAATAGTAGACACGATCATTAAAAACCACAAAACAATACGTATAGAAAACAACTAAATTAATGTTAGATGACTAATTACGCCAGCAAAACGCATAATTCTTTCTAATGTATGCCCTACAATACCACACAACATTATAGAAGAGCACCTAAAACAAAATGGATTAAAACTTGCTTCACCAATCAATTTCCTACGTGTAGGAATGCAAGAACCAGAGTATGCACATATCTTAAGTTTCAGGCGACAAGTATATATTACACCGGAAGAAAATGAAAACATACCACAAAGTACACTTATAAACCACGAAGACACAGAATGTAGGATATTCATCACAGAAGACAACATGACGTGTTTTATATGCAAAAAAAACGGGACATCGCAGCAATCAATGTGATGTCAACGATAACATTACAGAAATGGTACCTCTAAATATAAACCAAACAAAGTGAACCGCGTCTCACTTCACAACAACCAACATAGAATACACAATACAAGAAAGAAGTAACATACCTGACACAGAAAATACTAACACTTCAGAAAATACGAAAAATATCGAAAGAAAATCAATAAAACCGATCAGTAAAAAACCTAGGACTCTAAGTCCAGGATGCAAAGTATCACTGGACGAAACACTTGAGCCAATCAAAACAGAAATAGAAATAAACAAAGAAAAATATCCAATCACATTCGAAATTTTCAAAGAGTTCTTAGAAAACACATACGAAAACCCAGACCCACTATCCATCGCAAGAGACTACGTAACAGACATCCCCTAGTTAATAAAAATGATGTACGAACTATATCCGAAAATCATCGAATGATCAATGAAAACAAAATGCTCCAAAATAACAAACAAAATTTAAAAAAAACAACTTACAGTAGAATTAAATCCAACAATTATATTTTCAAGTCAAGAATCACTGACAGAATTATCTAGTGCAGATTTACTAACACCATGATACTGCAATGGAATTGCAACGGATATTATGCCCATCTGGGCGAAATACAAAAACTCATATCAGAGAACAACCCACAAATTCTATGCATACAAGAAACCCGTTTAAAAAACAATCAAAATGTTACACTGACAGGCTACACCATAACCAGAAAAGACAGAAATAACCCAATAATCGCGAGCGGCGATGTAGCAATATTCTCAAAAAACGAAACATTCACGAAAGAAATAACCATCAACACAAAACTAGAAACGGTAGCAATACAAATATATGCCCCAATAAAAATAACAATATGCTGCGTATACTTTCCACCAAACCAAAATATAGAAGAACAAGACATCAGAAGATTAATAAACCAACTTCCACAACCATACATAATAACAGGAGACTTTAACTGCCATAACTACATATGGGGATCAATAAACACGGGCAGACGGGACAAAATAATAGAGAAAATAATAAATGATAACGACTTAATATTACTAAATGAAGGAACAAACACCCACTTTTGTAGCCGATCAAGCAATTTTTCCTCTATAGACCTAACAATTTGTGAACCTCAAATAGCACATAACTTCTCATGGGTGCCTTTACAATAGTGATCACTTCCCCATAAAAATAACTACATACACAAAAATCGACAAAGAACCTCATCCAATATACGCACGATGGAAATTGGAGAACGCAGACTGGGAACTATACTCCAAACTCGCAATAAAAAAGGACGATATCACAAAAGAAGACGACATAAACATTATAGTAGACAATTTCACACAGATGTTAACAAACAATGCTATTGGAAACAAAAAAGTAAGAAAAGAATACAAAACAGTACCCTGGTGGAATAAAAACTGCGAAACAGATATAAAAGAAAATAAACTCGCACTATATAAATATAGAAAAAATTAAACACAGGAGAATCTCATAAAGTTAAAGCGAACACAAGCACAATTAAGGAGAACAATATTAAAAAGTCAAAAAAAATCCTGGGAGAAATATATCTCAACGATCACTATCAGTACAACGCCACAAACAGTTTGGGACAAAATCAGAAGAATAAAAGGAGGAAAAATCATACAACGAACAAAAATGCTAAAAGTAGGCACAAGAAATATAACAAATCCACAAGAAATAGCCGACACAATAGCAGAAGCCTTCGAACAAAACTCTGCAGACACAAACTATACACAAGAATTCTTAGAGATAAAAACAGAAACAGAAAACGAAGAAATTGCTATTGAAACTGAAACAGAATCACCAATAAACAAACCATTTACATATAGCGAACTACAGTACACTCTCCGAAACATAAAAAGGAAAAGTACCCCAGGACCCGACGGTATCCCATATCAGATGATTGAAAAACTACCAAAAGAATCACTAGAATATGTCTTAAAAATATATAATTTCATATGGAAAAATAACAAATACCCTGAAAACTGGAGAAAAGTCATCACCATCCCAATCCTAAAACCTAATAAGGACAAAAGAAATCCAACAAATTATAGACCAATATCTCTAGCAAATTGCATGAGCAAATTGCTACAAAAAATGGTGAACCGAAGACTTATATGTCTGCTGGAATCAAACAAGATATTAATTAAAGAACAATGTGGTTTCAGAGAAGGACGCTCTATAATCGATCAAATCATCACCCTAGAAACAGAAATACAGAATGCATTTAAAAACAAGCAACAATTAATAGCCATATTCTTCGATATTCAAAAAGCTTACGACTCTGCATGGAAGCACTATATCCTATAATCCCTAAAGGAATACAATCTAAACGGTCAAATTATGAACTATGTATCAAACTTCTTACAAAAAAAAACATTTACAGTAATAACCACAACAAAACGGAGTACCACAAGGTGAAATATTAAGTGTTACACTGTTCCTTATTGCAATGGACAAAATAAAGCAAAATATAAACAACAACACCAACCTATCACTATTCGCAGATGACTTAATCATATACTACAAAGGAAAAAACATAAATACAATAAAAGACAAATTGCAAGAAACAACTAATAATCTAGAAAAATGGGCACTAACTACAGGGTTTAGATTTGCTGAACAAAAAATACAAGCACTACATTTTTGCAAACTTAGACAACACCACAATCATCCGGACATCAAAATCAACAATACCAGTATTAACTACGCAAAAACGGTAAAATTCATAGGAACAACACTCGACACGAAACTAACGTGGCTACCACATATATTAAAACTCAAAAAGGAATGCTCCCAAACACTGCACATTATCAAAACCGTTGGGCACCTGAAATGGGGCGCACACAGGAAACACATCATACGAGTACATATATATCAAGCCCTAATAAGATCGAAAATCGATTATGCATGTAAATATATTCTACAGCTAAGCCGTCCAGACTAAAAATAATAGACCCAATACACAACACCGCCCTAAGAATAGCAACAGGAGCGTTCCGGACAAGCCCTGTCGTAAGCATATTAGCAGAAGCATTAGAAAACAGAAGAAAACACGTAACACTAAATTACATAATTAAACTAGCTAGCAACCCCAACAACCCGGCATTTAACAAACTATTTATAAACAACACAACAATAAAACAAGTAACACCACTACATCAAAAAATAAACAAATACCTAAACGAATTACAACCAAAAATCCCACACATAGAACAAATATCATACCATAAATACCCTCCCTGGTTACATAAATATCAAAAAATGATCTTAAATCTCACAGCACACCTCAAATCTCAAACAATACCAGAGATCTACAGAAATGACTTCAACAACATCATACAAAACTACAAAAATCACTACTACATATATACAGATGGTTCTAAACACAACGACAAGATCAGAACCAGCACGGTCACACACGATAATACCTACAAAGATCAACTCCCACATTACTGCAGCACATACACAGCAGAGGCTTATATGAAACAAGCAACAAACCTCATCAAACAGTCAGACAAAGAAAAATTCATTATATGCACAGACTCGCTCAGTGTCATTCAAAGCATGACAGACATATATACCAAAAATAAAAACATTCAAATAATAGAAGACAACATTCATGAAGCAATAAAATACTAGGGAAAAGAAATTATAATTATGTGGACACCATCTCATGTAGGCATAAAAGGTAACGAAAAGGCGGACCAGGCTGCCAAAGAAGCAATTACAGAAGACCTACAAAACATCCCAGTGCCGCATAACGACATAAAAATTATAACAAAAAACAACACGAAAGAGCAATGGAAAAAGAAATGGACACTAATAGACAATAATAAACTACGAGAAATAAAAGACGAAATTCAAGACTGGATAATTCCCGAAGAAAGAAGAATAGCAGTAGACATAGCTAGACTAAGACTAGAACATACCCACCTCACACACAGCCACCTAATACTTTTGTTATTGATCATGGCCTACTGTTTTATGTCATGCTAAATAAAATTTATCGAAACTATAAATTGATTTTTTTCAATATTATTGTGATGTAAGAGTATAAACTGATACTATGGTTGAATTCAGAAAAAAATGCGCTATCGAAAAGGCATAAAAATATGTATTATCTTATTTAAAAACATATGCCTTTATATTTTGCTTCTTATTTAATCGGATATCCACCTTAGTCTTTTATGAGATTGTCTTATACCAGTTTATTGTATCTTTATTTGTATAGGAATTATTTGAGGTGTACACTTGTATATTATACACTGTAATCAGAAGTATGAAATTTATGCATATCTTTTTTAATAATATTATACAAAATATTAAAAGTAATAATTATTGATATTTCCTGAAATAATCATTCTAAATAATTCAAAAGTCGTTTCAAGGGTTGCGGATATTTTGGCACAATCAGATATTTTTTTATCGATAGTCATTTTTTCACGGTGAAGAAGAACGACATTTTTTTTAATGGCACGCTATGATTTTTTAGTCTCATTCGAATTAATTTTTTTTATATACAAACATATCAAAAAAGTATTATTATACTTTACTTCAGAAAACAGATTTTATACAATAAACAAAAACCATAGAGACCGCTGTCATTCTCGCCATTATATTCCAATCATTCACCGAGACAAGAATTATAGCTAAGTCATATTTTTCATTATTAGACACGTAAGAAAAAATGAAAGTAATATCAGTACTATCAATATAAATATTGCTAACCTATTCAAACACGTCATATAGTAAGTGTTGGCTCATTCCAGCACACTGTAAATTATTAATATCAAAATACATTAGAACAGAGTTTGGATAATTCGGATCATCATTTTCATTCATATATTTGTTATTTGTCTTAGCATACCTGTTCGAACATTGTGATACACATCCACGTATCCTATTTTCAATCTATAAAATCTTATCAATGTCAGTTAATAACTCAAGTTCTATAAAACTACATTTTAGCATTGCGTCAAATGCGAGACCTGGTGCTATGTAATAATGTAGCGTATCAAGTGTATATGGTTATATACAATACCTCAGTTTTTAATTATAAATCCAAATATTCACCCAGTAACTTTATATTGAAACAATTCCACACAGCCTGGGCATGGTTATAGTCATCATCACAAACATTTTCATTTCTGATTAAGCTGTGAATTGTTCTGGAGTTGGTAATTTGTTTTCCCCAAGTTTTTCATTCGTGAAAAAAATGCAAGTGGCTGACATCTAGTGGCAAAATTGTGAATTAGAGGAACAGAGAAAACAATGAATGTTCACATTGCGACGCTTGTAATTTTACTGTTTCAAATTTAAGTTTTTCACCAGTTATAAGGTAGTTTTTTTAATCAATGATAAGGTAGTAGAGATTTGTTAACGAGCATTGTTTAAATAGTTCATTTGTTAAAAATAGTATATTCTACGAAAATAGAGAAAGTAGAAAATGTGTATGTGTTTTACTGTTAACATTGCAATTGTGCAGACCTTCAATTTATAGTAGTATCTAGTAATAGTTTATTTAAACAATGACGAGCAAATGTAAAAGGTACTGTCCAGTACCTCAGTGCAGAAATTATAAATCGGAAACTGTTTTTATACATGCTTTTCCAAGAGATTGTGCATTATCAAAACAATGGGCAATTGCTCTTATGATTGGAAAGCTAATCTCAAAATATATGGCTGTGTGCTCTGATCACTTTCTATCGACTGACTTTCATCCGGGTTGGTTATAAACTATTTCATATTTTAAGTAAATATTGTTAAAATAGTAGCATGCATTGACAAAAACAATAGAAGAACGTAGGAGATGTTTTGAAGAATGACATGTATTAACTGTATTAATAAAATATTGTGTTAAAACTACTAATCTACTTTATATTTCAATTGGTTATGGGCCCAGACTAAGGCCTGTAAGGTAAACGATACTAGCAATAATACAAAACTTTTAAAGAGAATCGAAAATGACAACAATTAATCTACCGACTTTTACTGGAGAAAATTTTTCCGTGTGGTAGTTTTAGAATAAACTCAATTCTAGAAGAAAAAGTTGTAAAAGATACATTAAATGATAAATTTGATTTAGCTAACGATGACAAAAAAAAGAAAGATATAAAAGTAAGAAAAATCATTACTCAACCTATAGCAGATAAGTATATAGAGTACATAAGAGATTCAAAAACAGCACAACAAATGGTAGATTCATTGAGTTCGATTTTTGAACGAAAAAGTACCCTTTCAAAGTTGGATATACGAAAAAAGTTACTAACATTGAAATTAAATAAAAATGAGAAAATGGGAGATCATTTTAGAAAATTTGAAACTTTAATAAGAGATCTATCAGATACAGGAAGTAAAATAGAAGAATGCGACAAGGTTTGTCATCTATTGTTAACAATTCTTGAGAAGTTTGAAACTGTCATAACAGCAATAGCGACAATAACTGTTGAAGTGACATTGGATTTTGTGAAAGCAAGATTGTTAGAGGCTGAACTGAAATATCAAGAAACTGAAAATTCTTCTCGAATAAATGATACGTCATTTCATGCTAAGAAATTAGAAAATTGAAATATAATTGGTTTTATATGTAAAGAAAAAAGTCATATTAAAATATTCTGCCCAAAATTTAAACTTCCTGACAGAGAACGTTTTGAAAATATTAGAAACTATAGAGGAAAAACAATAAGACATAATCAGTTCAATCAAAGATATACAATAGAACAAGCAAATATATCATAAAAACATACAGATCATTCAGAATTCAAATTTGTAGACCTCAATACGGAAACACAAATGGATATTAAAACAAAATTAATTATAGATTCAGGAACGACAGAACATGTTGTGACAAAAACCTCATGAAGTTGTGACGATGTTTGATCGGACACAAGGAGTTTGGCGTAGATTGCTCGGGCGCCAAACTGTAATGGATTGCTGTGTCGGGGTTGTGTCCAGGATATAGAAATAAAATAGAGGATGGCTTCAGATTTCAGATTTATTTCGTGGATCTTGATATACACTGACTTTCTCGTGTTTATCTTGGTAGCGGCCACTGGCTTGGTCTCCGGAACACCCCCTTTAGGGCGTCCTGACATCTAGCGGTGGGTTTCGGAAAACCGACGCCCGGCGTCGGGTGGGCGGCGGTGTGTCGCACGGGTCTTTGGCGAACCCTGAGTCGACCCTGAGAAGCGCGGCGCGTTCTGGTGACTCGTGTTAAACGACGCCTGGCGTTGCAACGTTACTAGGTCTCTCGGTCTTCTCGAGGATGGCGGAGCCGATTCCCGCGTAGTGAAAGTTAAAAACGGCCGTAACTCGGAAACGACGCTCGGCGTCGGTCTCTAACAAGTGCTGCCAGGGGCTAGGATGGGTTCCTAATGCTAACTCAAAATCGACGTCGCGACGACTGTATGTTTGTCGGGAGTGCGTCTCGATGCGTCTCGATGTCGGTTCCAGTGTGCCCCCCCCCCCCCCCGTTCGGCCGGAACGTCGTAAAAGGCGGGTGACGTCACGGTGGGCGGACTTTTGTTATACAACCTGGTTCTCTCGAGTTCACTACCTCGAGGATGGTGGCAGATATACGGAAAGGATGGAAACATATATAGGCGAGATGCCAAACAAGGGAAATGCGGCGCCTAATCTACAAATGACGGCGTCATCATCATATAATATCGCGGCACCTGACACGTTTGACTTCAACTTACCTGCAGAATGGCCGAAGTGAAAGAAACGGTTTGAAAGGTTTAGACTAGCTTCTAAATTGAATGCTTTATCGCAAGAAGAACAGGTAAACACTTTCATTTACCTCATGGGTGAGAAGGCCGACGAAATTATGATAACGTTTGGGTTGACTAACGCCGAGGAGCAAGTCTACGACACAGTCCTACAAAAGTTTGACAACTACTTCGCCCCAAAAACTAACGTGATCTACGAAAGAGCCCATTTTCATACTCGCGTCCAAAACCCGGGTGAAACGGCTAACGATTTCATAACTGAGTTTATTCGCGATAGGATTGTCGTGGGCATCGCGGATAAAAAGATTAGCGAGCGCATGCAGTTGGATGAAACACTGACACTTGATAAAGCTGTTAAAATGATCACTCATTCTGAAGAGGTTAGAAAACAAGTCGAAAATCTTCAACAGCCGAGTATAAATCAGGTTTCGGCTCACCAAGGAAATCGTTCGAGTAAGAAAAATACGAATTACAATAAAAAATCGTACAATAAACCAAGCAAACAATTGTATAAGAAGAATCAGAACTCTAGCCAGGCGGGTCCGTGCCATGGTGCGGTGGAGCGAAACACGAGCGGAAAACTTGTCCCGCCAAAAATTCGAGGTGTTACACTATTGTTACATATACTACAAATCAACGTTAGATCCATCGAATTCCTGGGACACGTGGTCGAAGAGGAAGGGATCCGCATACACCCAGACAAGATCAAGGCTATTAAGTACATGGAACCCTCTACAGATAAGATGGGGGTGAAGAGGATTTTCGGGATGATAAACTTTCTCGCGAAGGCGATTTCGAATAAGGCACCAATCTTGGAACCGTTACAAGCCTTGCTGAAAAACGAAGCGGCTTTCGTCTGGGGCCCGCAACAAGAAAAGGCATTCACACACTTCAAAGAAATTCTAACTTCAGCTCCTACATTAGCTCGTTACGATCCCTCGAGAAAGACTATCGTTACGGCTGATGCATCATCTTTTGGGGTTGGAGGAGCGCTACTTCAAGAGCAGGGAGACGGCAACCTGAAACCTATCGCATACACATCGCGTCTACTCACGGAGACCGAAAGGCGGTACGCACAAATTGAGAAGGAAGCGCTCGCTATCACGTACAAATTATATATTTATTATTAAATAAAGTTTTAAAAAAAAAATATTTATTCATTTAACAGCTCTCAATACAGGTGCTTACACTTGAAGCGTTCACAAAGATCTGATTCTATTCTACACAACTACGAATATAATTGTAACCTAATACATAAAATAAACTGGTGTTATCTCCAGACATGCTGATGATCGTGAGAATGGATTGGATGTACTGACATAACTCCTCCACCCCTAGATGGATGCTTCCCCTGGAAGTTGAATTTCCCTGGCTGGAATGTTGGTTTCCTTCGTCTTTCTATTTTTTTTTTATATTTTTACAACATTTGTACAATATTTTTATTAACATTGCTATTACGACTATAACAATTATATAAAGAATTACATAATTGTAATTTACAGTTTCATTTATTACTATAGGATCTATTTCATTTAACTTTTCTACATGAAATTTCATTTCTTTTAAGTTTTGTAGTTGTATTTCTTTATTTAATTTATTTTTATATTTAATATTCTTTATCTCATAATTTTCAAAGACAATAGGAGATCCAATCTGATTTAAATTTAACATAGTTACACCATTTATCTTACATTTATTGGCATCTAACATATATATTCCTTCAAAATTATATATTTTGTTAATATTATTACGATCAATATTTATTTCTCGTTTATTAATAAATTCCAATATTATTATATTAGTATTTTCTATGCTAATTACGTGATTACTTCCTTTTACAGATATATACTTACAGCTATTATTAAACTTATTACTAAGTATTTCTTGGTCACAGTTATGTTTTTCTAATGAAATTAAGTTTTCATTATTACAGAAATATAGAGATTTTTGTATCATCAGACATGAATTGAAAATTTGTTTTAATGTGTCTTCGTGTTTTATTATAAAATGTTGGGGTGAAAATATAGTGAGGTAATTATTGCCATGTTTTGTGGGTATTACGGTATATTGAAATAATTCAAATAACTTTGGGAAACTAATTGGAATTTTTATTATATACTGTATTCTGTTATTGTCAATTTGGCAGTACGATTTCATTAACTTAATTAGTGAATATATATTCTTTTCGTTTGGTTCCACCGGCACTTGGTCACCATAATGATAGTAAATTAGTTTTAAATTATTCAACAGTATTTCCGTCTTAATTACGCTATTATGGATTAGTCCTAAACTACAAAAAGACAGTGACATTTCTATTTCTTCAAAAATGTTTAGCAGATTTGTTATAAAAAATGTGATTTGGTTGTAAATGTCCTTGACATGCGAAATTTCTAGCCAATTGACACTTAATTTCAATAATGAATCTACCTGCAAAATACGGATTTTTAGAAGTACTTGATTATGCCTAATTGTTTCAATACTTTGGTTAAAATTTTGAATTATGTCAAGGTTTAAATTATAATTTTGTTTCATTTGTTGTTGTAGTGACATTTGATTTTTACTCAAGTCATTTAGGATTTTATCGTAATGTTCCGCGTCTACGTTATCTAAGTTTCCTGTTATCTGTTTGATTATGGAGCCGAGGCCATCTATCAGTCTTCGCTTAGGTCTTTTTGAATTTAAATTATTAATTTTTGTTTGAACTTGTGACATGATGTAAGTTAGTATTTTTTCATTATTTTCAAATTCGGATTTGGTGTTATTTGGAATCTTACTACTCAGCAAATAGTATTGTACTTTTAAATTTACGAATTCAAAAATTAATGGTTGTAAATTATATTCATAGTATATTATATGAGAATTATCTTGTAATTTTGCTTCTCCTAGTTTAACGATAAAAGCTCCAGGGTTGATCGTAATGTTCTTTATTTCTTGGCATGTTCCTGCCCAGAACAGGAAGGCTCTGCAACAGTTTCAGTCATAATTACTCTCGGTCTTTTAGCTTTTGTAATTTTGAATTTTTTCTTATTTTTTGTTATTATAACTTTCCTATTTGGATCTAGGCTTTTAACTGATGTTTCGATATATTTCGGTTTCGAAATTTTTCCGTAATGTCTAGGATTTTGCTTAATAAACACTTCACTAAGAAATTTATGTGGTATTACTTCTTTATTTTGATTTATTTTTGATACTAATATTTCTTATCTTTCGATAAAATTTTGAGTGAACTCTTCATATATTATTTTCATTTTATCTCTATGTTGTTGATTAAAATTTTGAATTAATTTTTTTATCTAAAACAGGTAATATATCGTTGCTTTCAAAATGACCGTTTAGTAATTCTATAGGTTTATAGTTTGTGACGCTATGAATTGTATTATTATATGCGATTAAGGCGTATTTTACTTTAGTTTTTAATATCTCGCTTTTAAATTCGTCTCTTATGTTTAAGATTCTGAGGTGCTCTATTATCGTGGAGTGAAATCTCTCAACTAACCCGGTTGGAGTTTGGATTGTCTATGGATGTAAAGTGTATTTTAATTTTGTGTAGTTTTAGTAGCTCTTTTAATGTATTATTATTAAACTCTGTTCCATGATCACAGATTATTTTATCTGGAATACCGTGGTGTGAGAAGTATTTGAGTAACTTGTTGATGATTTCTATAGAGTTCATTGAATTTAATTTATATGCTTGACCGTATCTTGTTAGATTGTCAATTATTGTTAAGAATTTTTGTTTTTCTAGTGATATACATCGATGTGGATTTGTTCTAAAGGTCGTTTGGCAGAATAGGTTATATTTATTTCTGGATTTATAGGGTTTAGTTCATATTTACATTTGAGACATATTTCGCATTGATTTATGTAATTTTGAATTACTTTCATTTGGTTAGACCAGTAATATTTTTGTTTAATCTGTTTTAGAGTTACTAGTATACCTCGGTGATTTGTTTTCCCTACATAATTATTACGGATAATTTCTATTTGGTCTACTATCTTTTCAACATCTTCGAGAATTGAACTACATTTAATTAATTTGATTGTGTTAAGTTTAAAGAATTTTTGTATGATGTCATTAAAATTATAATATAAGTTGTCTTGAAAGAGACAATAGTATTTTATGTTTGGTTGTAAATAACTTTTTATGAAGTCAATGATATCTTCGTTTAATCTTACTTTTGAGATTTGAACCGTAATTCTTTGTTTTGTTCCGAATAATTTTTCTATTTTAACTGGATTTGTGGTAAAGGGAACTTTTTGAATGATAATTTAGGGTTGCCCGATGTTAATGGGAGAGTCAATTATAGTTATGCCATTTACTGGGTCTTCTTCAGCTGAATGTATGGTATCGCTTAGGTCATCTTTCACACCTTTGTTACTGTCTGTATCGGTTTCTTCGAAGTCATTAACAAGTATTTCTACTGGATTAAATATATATACTTTAATTTTAATGTTTGAGTTTTTAAGAACATTAATAATACTTTTCTTTACTCTTTCCCAATCTAATTCATCTAACCCGCATGCTAATTTAGGAATACAAGTCTCGTTTACTTCGTTTTCTATCAAAAAATCTTTTAATGAATTTAATGTTAGAGATAGATTTTCATAAGTGGGCTTTTCGAAATGATGTTTTTTAGTAACTAGATGAAATAGAAGTTTGTTGCTTTCAATTCTTTGAATTAAAATATTAGTAACATTGCATTTTAAATTTTCCAGAAACTTTTTACTTTAAAATTTTTCATCTATCTGTTGAGCTAGACCTTTTCCTAATTTTAAGTCTTTGCTAATGCAATGTGCGATGTTATTATTACAGTTTAATATGTTTTCATGAATAGAAAATGACTACTCATTATGGAAGGCGACAAAGAAGTTAAAAAGACCAACACAACACATTCCGCCAATAAAGAAGGAAGACGGCTCATGGGCCAGAGAAGAAGATGAAAAGGCAGACTTGTTTGCAGAACTTTTCGCAGAAACCTTTAAACCAAATCCCGCAACAATAACGGATGACGACAACCAAAAAATTTAAGATTTCCTAACTTCCCCGTTACAATTATCCCTTCCTATTAAACACTGCTCGTCTAGTGAAATAACTGAAGAAATTAAATTATTAAATAATAAAAAATCTCCAGGATATGATCCTATAAACGCAAAAATACTCAAAGAAATGCCAAGAAAAGCTATCGTCGCAATAAATCACATCTACAATGCAATGCTCAGAATGTCATATTTCCCTGTGCAATGGAAATTTGCAGAAATAATCCTAATCCATAAAAAATGAAAACCAGTCCACGAAGCCTTATCGTACAGACCAATTTCTTTGCTTCCGCTGTTATCAAAATTATTTGAAAAATTATTACTGAAGAGATAATTGAAAATGAAGAGCTAATACAACAAGTCCATCGTGTTGTAAAGAAAATAGAGAGTAGTCTACAGCACAAAAAAATATGCTCTGCAACCTTCATTGACATAAATCAAGCCTTCGACAGAGTATGGCATACCGGACTACTCTACAAAATAAAATCCAAACTCGTCCACACCAATATTTTCTCTTCATTAGATTCTACCTCGATGAACGATACTTCCAAGTAAAATGCGAAGAAAGTCTCTTAAAGCTACATCTAATTGAAGCAGGAGTAGCCCAAGGGAGCGTGTTAGGCCCCGTCTTGTACCAACTATACACAGCAGACCTTCCCCACCCAGTTAATGTCACGACCGCAACATACGCTGACGATACAGCCATTATCGCATCCCACGAGGACCCAACACAGACATCGGAATTGCTACAAAACGCACTGGATGAAATTGAAAAATGGGCGGAAACATGGCGGATAAAAATTAACGAGCAAAAGTCTACGCGCATCGTATTCACGACGAAGAAAACAACATGTCCACCAATCACGCTAAACAACCAGCAACTGGAAACAAAGGAAGAAGTAAAATATCTGGGAATGCACCTAGATGTCGTAAATCCCAACTATCCCTCCACAACAAACTTCTTCTATACAAAGCAATTATTTTACCTATCATTCATACGGTATACAATTGTGGGGCTACGCCAAAAAATCTAATATAGATATAATTCAACGACTGCAAAGTAATACGTAACGCATGATCACCGACGTCACGTCAACAATCACACCATACACAAAGATTCAATGTAAAATACGTTCATGAACAAATTAAAAAATTTGCCACAACATATTAGAGCGAACTGAATGACCATCCCAACCACTTTTCCATCAATATCCTTAATAATGAAGACGATATCCGAAGACTGAAGAGAACTAATACCTTAGATTTAAAATACTTATTTACGTAAATAGGCACAAAATGAAATGTAAATAAATCAAGAGGGAATCCCGCTGGGGGTTATCCTCCCACATGACATGTACATAATACAATATATTTGCATATTGGCCTCGCACAAGGCCAGTTGTAACTAAATTTCAATAATTAAAAAACAAATAATTTTACCAATTTCGTAGAACCTATACTTCTATAAATGAAGGCCGGTCCTGTGCTAGTGTCTTGTCAGTGAACGTAATTAAATATCAGCAAATTTTAACATTTGGGAAGAATAATTAAATCAATTATACATAATAAAATCGAGAATTATAAGCATTCCAAGTGGTATTGTTGTCCAAACTCGGGGATATGTATTCTTTTAAAAATAATTAAGGAAAAATTCTAACCTAAATAATAATCGTAAAAAAACCTTAACAAAATTCACGCTGCTGGGAGAACAACTAGCGACATCTGGTTGTATACCCAAGAAATAGCATCCGGCAACTTTTACCAAACCTGCTGCAACCAACCTGACAGCACTGTAAAGCGTACAACTCACCTCCTAGGCGCTTTAACTAGCAGGGAAATAATAATGAGTGGGAATGAAGAGATATTAGCAGCCATTGAAAACCTCAAATTGGAATTAAGCGAAAAAACAGATGAAGTAAAAACAGAAATTCTACAATCAATTAATTCAAAAATAAAAGTCATGGAGAATGATATAACCCTTTTGAAAGAAGAAAACTCGGAACTTAAGAACAAATTGTATGAACAGAATTTCAAAATTAAAAATTTGGAAAGAAAGAGCAAGAAAAAACATATAATAATACATGGTCTAGCGGAGAATAGTGATGATACTACTGATTTAGAAGAATATGTCAAACTGTTTATAGAAACATCTCTGAAATACGTAATAAAAAGAGAGGATGTAGAACATGTGTCACGGTTGGGCCTAGCAAACGGAACGAATAGACCAATAAGATTAATTTTAGCAACTCAAAAAATCAGGGACTCAATCATGTGACAAAAGAAAAAACTTATAAACACGAATATATATCTCTCAGAAGATTTTCCAAAAGAAGTAATTGAAATAAGGAAGAGTTTAATGGAGGAAATGAAAAAACAAAGAAATGATGGTAAAATTGCATATATAAATTATGATACACTAGTTATTAAAGAAACAATATTACCTAGTAACAAAAGCAAAGGTAAAAGGTTTCCATCTGAAGAGGAAACAAAAACCCCAGAACGAGTTTTGAAGCAACAACGAACCAATGTACATAAAAATATTCCAACATTTGGATCTAAAGTACAAAACATACAAGAAGTATTTGCAACAATGAACAAAAAACAAGAACAAAACAAATCAAAATGAAAATTAAATCTCACGGATCCCATTTCAAAGACAATACGACACGCAACACAGGCTCACGAAACAAATCATACTCTCCCAACCCGGCTGGTCACCGTGGGGGATAGCGACCAATTTACCCCCCTTAAAACCTCTTTAAATAGCTTAACTACAAGTAGCTTAATTAACATTAAAAGAAGTAAAAGTAAAACTAAAAACTATAAAAAAATAAAAATCCATATAGAAACTTTGAACACGCGCACTCTGCAAGATGAAAGCAGAATGCAAGAATTAGAATTAGCTCTACAAACAATTTCCTGGGACGTCTTTGGACTGTCAGAAATTAGAAGAAATTTTGAAAATATAGTATATAGAAAAACAGCAAACATATTTTGCCACTCTTCAGCTATCTCAGGGAATTTAGGAGTAGGCTTCTACGTCAAGAACAGGTGGATAAACAAAATTGTAGAGTTTAAACCAATCTCGGAGAGAATTGCTACATTGGTAATAAGAATAAACAATCAATTATGCATTACTCTTATCCAAGTACATGCCCCAACCTCAACATCAACAGATGAAGAAATAAATACATTTTATAATATCTTGAGGAAAACAATGAAAGATGCAGAAATATACTCCGGTCCTCTTCTGATTATAGGAGATTTTAACGCTAAAGTGGGCCACAGAATTCAAGGAGAGGAATCAGTCATGGGTAGCTTTAATTATGGAAGACGAAACGAAAGAGGAGAAATGCTTATAGAATTCGCGACAGAACATAACCTACAGATCTGTAACACTCTCTTCAATAAACATCCGGATAGAAAGTGGACTTGGTTAGGGCCAAATGGAGCAAAAAATGAAATAGATTTTGTGCTCTCTAAACATAGAAATCTAATAACAAACATTGATATCGTAAGCAATTTCAACTTCAATTCAGATCATAAATTAGTAAGGGCTACGCTACTACTAGATAAAGCTAACTATAGAAGCAAGAAATTCATCAAAATACCAACAACAAATCAAATTCTCGCACATGGGCAAATTTATATAGAAAACCTGCAGACAAATATGGAAAATCTACCCGAACAGTTCAACAACTTGCAGGTCCAGGATGCATACGTCCTAATAGAACAAAATTTAATAAATTCCGCAAAATATCTTACAACCGATGTACCTGTAAAGGGTGGAAACAAAATAAGCGAAAAAACGAAGCTTCTAATCGAACAAAGAGATAAGCTGAAAAACATAAGAAATAAAACCACATCACAACAAATTGAGTTCGCAGAGCTAAGAAAGTTAACCCGAAAAGAAATAAGAAAAGATGTAAGAGACTATAATGATCAAATGATAGAAGATACATTAGAAACACATATATCAATTAAAAAATTAAATAATAACCTATCTTCTGGTCGTTCATGGATGCAAAAACTAAAAAATGAAGTAGGAATCACTACTCACAACAGGATAGAAATAATGAATATAGCTACAGATTTTTATAAGAATTTATATTCTAGAAAGTCATTATTAAAAGGCAGATCTCACGCTCAAAATAACCAGGAAGATATACCTAAGTTCCTATCTTGTGAAATGGAGAAAGCTATCAAAGAACTGAAAAAAGATAAAAGCCCAGGAAGCGATAATAAACTTACTGAATTTATTATACTAGGGCAAGATTACTTGCTTATACTTCTTCTTCTGCTATTTAATAAAATAATAAACACCGGAATTATTCCGACACAATGGAGAAAGACAAATATAATACTCTTATTTAAAAAAGGAGATAAAGAAAATATAAATAATTACCGTCCCATTAGTCTCATCTCCGCCTTATATAAACTGTTCCCAAAAATGCTTTTGACTAGAATGCAGAAAAGTTTAGATAATTACCAAACAGTAGATCAAGCTGGTTTTCAAAGTTCTTTCTCCACTGTTGACCACTTGCATTCAGTAAACCAATTAATAGAAAAATATAACGAATATAACAAGACATTGTATTTGGCCTTTATATACTTCGAAAAGGCTTTTGACAGTCTAGAACACACAAGCATAATAGACGCTCTTACGGAAGCAGGAGTCCAAAAACCATATATAGATATTATTGAAAATATTTATGACGGAAACAAGGCACGCATAAAACTGGAATTTCTAGGAAAACCATTTAATCTAGGTAGAGGAGTCAAGCAAGGTGATCCTCTCTCTCCGAATCTTTTTACATGTGTTTTAGAATATACAATGAAAAAACTAAACTGGGATAATATACGCTTGAACATCAATGGCAAAAGACTCACCAACCTACGGTTTGCTGACGATATAATTCTATTATCAGAATCAGCGGAAGAAATGCAGTACTGTTGGGCTTTCTATGAATATGTCAAAAACGAAAATAATGACCAACGGTCATAAAGACACAATAAAAACAAACAACGAAAATTTAGAATATGTAAACTAAATTATCTATCTGGGGCAAATTATTTCATTTCAAAACAGACAAGAAAAAGAAATTGCCCGAAGAATAACATTAGGGTGGAAAAAATTCTGGATCCTGAAAGATATACTTCACGGTAAAGTAAGATCAAAAACCAAACGTGATGTATTTAATACATGTATCATTCCAACAATAACATATGGCTGCCAAACATGGTCGCTAACACAAAGACAAATACAAAAACTTCGAACCTGTCAGCACAAAATGGAACGCTCTATGTTAAAATAAAAGTACAAGACAGAGTAAAATTAATAGATATTAGAAAAAAACAGGAGTTAAAGATATAATTCAATATTCAAAAGCATTGAAATGGAAATGGGCGGGACATCTCATGCGCAGAGAAGACGGAAGATGGACTACGGAATTGACTAACTGGCTTCCAAGAGATAGGAAAAGAAGAAAAGGAAGACAAAGAACCAGATGGGAGGACGAACTAAAGGAAACCTGCAATATGTGGCGAAGAGAAACCAAGCAGAGAGAGCGATGAATTAAACTGGGGGAGGCCCATGCCCAGAAATGGGTTTCGTGAGATGATTATTATTATTCTTTATTATTACTTAATTATATTTAAAATTATATTCGTTTGAAATCATTAAGTAAATTATAAATTTGTTATGTAAATACTCCTAAACACGAATAAAGGGCTATTATTATTATTATTATACTTCTCGAGATAGTAATAGTGTACCACTTAAAATGAATACTATGTATAAAATGTAGATAATAATTTTTCCACCAATATTTCATGATTTTTTTTTAATTAAATAAAACAATATTAAAATTGTTATATTATGTTTTTATGAATATGACAATTGTTTACAGTTTATATCCACATCTTTACATTTTATTAGACTTTATGGAATATCATTAATATAGCTAAGAAACAATAAAAATGTCATTTAAGATATTATGATTAATTCTAACCTGCTGTTTTCTATTACGTAAGTAAAAGGTAAGCCATTTTAATGCCGTATTATCTTCAAACATAAATTTTACAAAAAGTTATGTACAGTAAATATAACAAATTCATTAATTAACTATAAAATCATTTGTTGCATTTATAATTTATAAATTATGCATATTCTTTAATAAAACTTATAAATCAAAGCAAAAGCATGTTAATCTTATAATTATTTATTAATTTATTTTGCTAATACTAATAATATTTTTATACTTGTAAAAGTGTTAAATTATTGTATAACAAAATTATAATTCCTATTAATACATAATTTGAAGAGGTACATGTTTCAATGGCAACTCGTCGGCACTGTTGATTTGACAACCCTAGTTCGATTTCCCACAAACAGATTGCACCACATTTAAAATTATCTTGTTACTTTAAATCAATACTACTACTATACTACTTTATATACAGACTGTTACACTACTACAGGATAAAAAATAAAAGGCAGCTACTACGAGATGAACAGATCACGAATAAAAAATTATGTGAAAAGAGATAAGAAACAGTGGGTAGACAACCTCGCTGGACAGGCAGAAGCTGCAGCAAGAATCAACGACAGCAGAGACCTATACCAGATTTCCAAGAAACTAGCTAGTAAAAGATTCAACCAACTGAAGCCAGTAAAGAACAAAGAAGGTAAACTTCTCGTACAGACGGAAGAGCAACTAAACAGGTGGCAAGAACATTTCAGTGAAATTCTTAATGCAGATACAAAATATACACCAACTATTGACAACGAACCATTAAATTATCAAGTCAATAATTCTCAAAGAATCTCTGTTAACACACCATCAAAAGTAGAGGTTGGGATTGCTTTAAAATCATTATAGAACAGAAAAGCTGCAGGTGGAGATAACATACCCGCAGAAATTTGAAAATCTGATTTAAAAGTATTCACCAACATTCTTCACTCGCTAATAGCCAAAGTATGGGAAACAGAAACGATCCCGAAGGAATGGTGTGAAGGAGTTATTGTAAAACTTTCCTAAGAAAGGAGACCTAAGTTGCTGTAATAACTGGCGAGGTATTACTCTAATCCCCACAGCATCTAAAGTTATGGCACAGATAGTATTAAACCGCATTAAGGACTACCTATAGAATAGAATAGAATAGAATTTATTAGTTCAATGATCATAGTACAAATGATATAGAACAAGTCAAGTAATTACAAATTAGTATACATAATTCAAATATTCTTGTACATTATAAAAGCAATTCTGCAACAAATATAATTTTAGTTCTCTTTTAAACTTATTTAAATTAACAATTTTTTTCAATTTTTCATTTAATTTGTATTTACATTTCTTGTACAATAAGTGTGACTTAAATTTAGCATATGAAACTGATCGATATTATTCTTCACAAAAAATAGTATCTCGTAGATAAATAAACAGGGAATTGGTAGTATGTTTAACTTCTTAAAATGCTCTCTACATGAATCTCTTGATCTCAAGCTTAATATTATTCTTATAATATATTTTTGTAAAATAAAAACTCTCTCAGCGTGATGTGAATTACCCCAGAATATTATTCCATATTTTACTCTAGCTTGAAAATGTGCAAAATAATATATAAGTATTGTACTTTTGTCTGTAAGAGTTTTAATTCTACGCATAGAATAACAAATGGAAGCTAGTTTTCCACATAGCTCATTTATTTGTGCCTCCCAATTTAAGTTTTCTTGTATGTGTAGACCAAGAAATTTTGTATTCTGAACCAGTGCTATAGATTTCTTGTTACATTTAATGTACAGCGATTCATTTGGTTTTCTGTTTGAAGCAGAGAATTTTATTGCTACAGTTTTTTGTACATTTAATACTAATTTATTATTTACTCGTAGAAACCAATTTGATACATTTTGAAGACAGTTGTTTGTTGTTTTTGTTAGAGATTTTGTAGTGGTTGCACTATTCAATAATGTAGTGTCATCTGCAAACATTGTAAAATATCCAGCTGGGATATCATTTGGAAGATTGTTAATGTAAATAGTAAATAATAGTGGTCCTAATACAGAACCTTGTGGAACGCCTATAGAAACGCTTTCTGCTGACGACACTACATTATCTAGGCTTACAATTTGTATTCTATTCGTTAAATATGAAATGAACCAATTTAAGCAAATACCACGGATTCCGTACATCTCCATTTTTTTAAATAATAGTTTATGATCAATGCAATCAAAGGCTTTACTTATGTCCATAAAAATTCCAAGAACTTGTTCGCCGTTATCTAACGCAATATAAAGATCGTTTAAAAAATTCATAATTGCACTTGTAGTCGAATGACCTGAACGAAATCCGTGTTGTTTTGCGCTGAATATATTATTTGCTTCTAAGAAATTCTGTATCTTACGACCCACATATTTTTCTAATATTTTTGAAAATATTGACTGCAAAGCAATTGGTCTATAATTTGATAATACTTCAGGATCTCCTCCTTTATGAAGTGGAATAATTTTACTTTTTTTGAGTACATTTGGAAATACTCCTTCGCTTATCGACTCATTAACAAGATAAGTGAGAGGATAAATTAAGATGTAAGCCACCTGTTTTACAATATTTGCTGTAATTCCATCAAAACCAGGAGTTGCATTTGATTTGAAAGACTGAATAATAAAATATATATCAAATTCTGTTGCTGGACTGATAAATAATGAACTTATATAATTTGAAATATTTACAGAATTTGTATTTATAGGTATAATATTGGTTGTTAGTTCACCAGATATACGAGCAAAATAGTTATTGAATATGTTTGCTATTTCGGTAGAATCATATTTTATTGTTATTTACATTTAAAGATATTTTGATTGTTTGTTCTTTAGTCTTATTTTTATTTTGTATTCCCGTTTTATTTATGACTTTCCAAACTGCTCGACTTTTGTTTTCACTATTTTGGATGAAAGTACTAAAATACATTTGTTTCGCCTTCGTAATGACTTTTCTGTAAACATTTTTATATTTGTTATAGGGATCAATCATGGTTTGATTTTAATTTAAAGATACTTATACAATTTTTTTAAATTTCGAGATGAGATTCTGATACCATTTGTAATCCACTTACATTTCTTGCAGTATTTATGATTTTTTATAAATTTATGTTTTATTGGAAATGCCATATCATAATAATATTTAATTGTATTAATGAAATTTTCAAATTTTTTATTAATGTCATTTTCACGAAATATTGCTTCGAAGTTTTCTTTTTCTAACAAAAATTTAAAATACGCCATATTTTGTGTATTATAACTCCTATATGTTATCAAATTTGGTTTGATAATAATATTTTTTATGCACATTACTTGACCTAAATGATCGGATAATGGATTGTAATCTATATCTGAAACATACTCCGTACAGCTTAAATTAGTACAAATATTATCAATACATTTTTTCAATGTTTTTGATATACGTGTTGGTTTGTTTATTGTTACATGTACATTAAAAGTTTTTAATAAATTAGTCAATTGTTTCTTGTCAGACGATGACGAAAGGAAATCCACGTTGAAATCACCACATACTATGAGTTTAGCTGTCTTATACGTTTTTAAGATAGAATCCATACATTCTTCAAATTTGTTCATGAATATATTGAAGTTGCCGTTTGGTGATCGATATACGCACATTTTAAAGTAATGATTTTTCTCGTGCGTATATTTGATTGCTGTAAACTCAAACACTGCTTCCACGCATGACTTATCTACAGTTTTAATTTTCGTTGTCTGTATTCCATTACGCGTTAATATTAAGACACCACCATGATTTAATTGAGTTCTACAATACATATTGGCAAGTTTATAGTTACTTATGTTTACTGAAAAATTTTCACTTTGTTTTATCCAATGCTCAGATAAACAAACAATATCAAAATTATTGTCACTTAAAAAAATTTCTAGTTCCTCAATTTTATTGGTAACACACTGAATATTTTGATGAAAAACTGTAAAAAGTGATTTTAGTTCTTTATTTGTATTATTTACATCACTTTCTGTATTTAAAGTTCCGGGATATATCTGTAATTGCTAGATATTATTAATGTAGTTTGTTTTAACTTTGATTAAGTTTATGATTTTTTTATAACACATACAATTTAAATCTCTGCATGAATGATTAATTGGTACTTCCGTATTATACTTTTTATTATAGTTTATGCAGTTAATACAACGAAGAATGTCCGATTTGCATTCTTTTGTTTCATGTGGTTCAGCGCAGTTTGCACACGTATCAGTAACTTCGCAAACTCTTTGAGTATGACCGAATTTGTTGCATTTATAACACCTTATCACACTGAATGTTTCTGTAACAGAACAGCGTTTCCATCCTACATACAACGTGCCGTTATTTATTATTCTATTCCATGTTTTTGGATCTGTTTCTGGATCTGTTTCCAGAATTACATGGCAAGTATTATGTTTTGATTTTATATTTCGGATTACTTTTATTTCCGGTATATTATTTTCATCTAATGCGTTTTGATGTATAATATTTTTTATAAATTTATCGTTATTTTCTACAGCAAGTATTTCAATTCCATATACTATTAATTTTGGATTAATTTTTTTGGCAATGATTGTTGTTATTTGTTTATTGAAATTTTCATTATTTTCTAAACAATTTTTTATTTTATTAGCCGAATTACTATTAGCGCATTTTATTATTGCATCTCCTTTAGCCGATTTTACAATGTTTAAGATATTTAATTTATCGGTGCTCGGATCAATGACCTTCTTAATTTCACTAATTAAATTATCGTTCTTTTCGGCGCCAGTTTGTTTAATTACTAAAGTTGATTGTGTTTTGACTACAGCGTTTGAATTTATTTCCGAATTAATATTCTGAGTTGAATCATTAGTCGGTAATATAGTAATCTTATTTTCCAATTTTACAATTTTTTCTTCTGGCAATTTATTTACTTTTTCTAATTCCCCTATTAATTTTTGTAATATTATTATTTGTTGTTTCAATAACACATTTTCATTTTTTGTACTTAATAGCTCTACACTGTCACCATTTCTACATTCATTTACAGTTAAGTCAAGGACACTTTCATTAACGCACTCACCACAGTTCCAGTTTTCGATGTCAATTTTTGATGTATCTATAATTTCCGCACATCTTAAGTGAAATGCACCAGAACAGGTGACACACACAACACCATTAACAAATTTTCTTTTACACAATTTACATTTTATTTCAGTAGTCATTATTTTAACTTTAGGTTAGATGTATACTTAACTTAAGTCATTCTCATATAATATAATATTTTAATCAGAATAACAATCACAATCTCAAGTTGAATTTTATGTTACTTAAATTAGCCAGTTTCCAGCAATAGTTAATCACAAATATCACAAAATATTGACGTAGTCAGAGATCACCATACCATCAATAGTTTGACTAATAACACTATACAAAACGAACAGGCAGGATTTCGGCCAAATCGTTCATGCGTAGACAACATTAATGCGTTAAGAATAATTATTGAACAAAGTGTAGAGTGGAACTCAAGCCTATATATGGTATTTATCGATTTTGAGAAAGCCTTCGATAAGATTAACCGCGAAGCAATATGGACAGCGCTAAGAGAAAGAGGAATACCTGAGAAATTAATAAACATCATACGACTTATGTATGAAGATTGCACAAGTAGCGTAAAACATGGAGGATTTCTTTCAAGTCCTTTCAATGTTAGAAACGGAGTTAAGCAGGGGTGTGTATTCTCACCCCTACTATTCATAACAGTGCTGGACAGTGTGATGAGAAAAGTCGTGGATACAAGAAATTCAAATGGTATAAGATGGAAGCTTAATAGCAACTTAGAATATTTAGCTTACGCCGACGACATTGTGTTGTTAAGCCACACATATCAAGGGATAAAGCAGCTATTAAGCAAACTTCACGAGGAGGCTTCAACAGTAGGCTTAAAAATAAACATAAAGAAAACCCTGGATATGAGGGTAAACTCCCGGAACATGGAAAACTTAACCATAGAGGGAGACATTATTAAACAAACAAATGAGTTCTGCTACCTTGGGTCTGTTTTTACATTTACAGGCGGATGCCATTCAAATATTAATGCGCGAATTAACAAAGCCCGCTCCTGCTTTGCATTACTCTACAATATTTGGAAATCTTCTAAGTACTCAAATAAAACAAAACTAAGAATATTCAACACTAATGTCAAGTCCGTACTATTATATGGTTGTGAATCATGGTTGGTAACACAAATCCTGGTGAAAAAAAATACAAGTATTTATTAATAAAAGCTTAAGACGAATACTAAAAATTCCATGGACTGACAGGATGACTAACCAAGAACTATGGGCACTTGCTGGACAAGAACCCATAGAGAAAGAAATAAAAGCAAGAAAGTGGGGGTGGATTGGCCATATTTTGAGAGGCGACAACCGCTTAACTAAGGATGCGATTGATTGGAACCCACAAGGCAAAAGAAGGCCAGGAAGACCAAAAACAACATGGAGACGGACAATAATGAAGGAATTGGCAGAAGCGGGTATATCTTGGAGAGAAGCGAAAGCCATTGCAGTCAACAGAGTCCGCTGGAGAAGCACTGTGGAAGCCCTATGCTCCAACCCTGGAGTTTATGGATAATTATATAAATTGGACAACACCTAAGAACTAACAAACTTGCAAGAAATTATTGAAGTTAAGTTTCTTATGAAATGAATGAGAAGGAAATGAAAAACAAAATGAGAAAGAAGATATGAAAATAGGGTATGAAAATAAGAAAAAGAATAAATTTAACGGCAAAACGCAAATGAATTAGAATTCAGCATCTGAAAACTGTTTTAAAACTCATAATTTCGGGGACGAGATATGTGAAAACTAAGGAATTATGTAACGTATAATTTATTGTTAATTACGACAATCAGGATAAAAACGGTACGTTAACATTTTACATGCAATATAATATTGAAACTTATTAAGATGGAGGACAAAGTGGAAACAAATTATGATCAAGTGTAAATTGTAAGTAATTTGCTATTGAATATTTGTTTTCTAATTTTAAATTCTGATTTTAGGTTCTAAAATAAGCTTGGAGAAAAGGAGAAATGCGTATACATGAACATGTGACGACATTGGAGCGTGATATATTTTTAATAATAATTAAGTGCTATTTTTTTACAAAGTGTTATTATTTGTTGAATAACAGATGAATGACTGGTAACCAGAAACACAAAACAGTGTTTCGGCCTGTACACCAGTGAAATGTCAAAACTTAACAAAACTAAGAAAAAAGCGAAAGTTATACATTGGTAACCAAATTTAAATTATTTAACATGGTGTGCACATTATTTAAATTATCAATATCATTTCGTAAATTAGTGTTATTTTTCTCTCATTTATAGGAATCATTTCTAAAAATTGTAACTTTTGTTCAGTTTCTAAAATTTCTACATTATTAAAATCAAAAACATGGCGATTATTAAAATGCACTGTTTTGTCATAAAGTGATTTTTTATCATATTACTTAAATACTATCTATCTACATTGGCTGATGCATACATTTTCCCAATCTTTACATTTTAATTTATATCCAGTAATAATTATAATAGTAGCCGACAACACCTGGCAAAGGCAATGGTCTCCCACTACACTCTAAATATATACAATACAATATAATTTGATATTTTACATTTAGTTATAAATTTATAAATTGATTCTAAAATTGTTCAAAATTGCTACATAAATTGCTTATAGCACAGTCTATGTACTTCTTTTCCATATTCTTCCACTCCTCTCTATTCCTAGCTTTGCGGAGCCAAGTTGTCCCAACAATTACCGTGAGGTCGTCACACCACCTTGTTTTTTGTCTTCCTCTTTTTCTTTTCCTACCCCTTGGGTACCAGTTGATAATCTTGTTGATCCATCTTGCGTCGACCAAGCGCACAGCATGCCCAGCTTATTTCCATTTTAAGTTTATACTGCGTCTATGAGACCTGTTTCTTCTCTAATTTTTTTACTGTTTACCTTATCTTTCAGTACAATGCTTAAAAGGGTTCTTTCCATTTTATATACAGTAAATGGTATTAATTCTACTTTTATCTGTCAGCATCGTGAATATTACATTTACTTTGTTGATGTTACATTATCTTTTTTTTTAATCTTACATAGCTTTTTTTGCAAAGTATGGAATGTATGGTATTTTAAGTAAAACACTAATTTATTTTTCTTATTATCAACTATGAGATGGCACTGTTTCGTTCTTGGTGTCAACATTGTTTTGCGTTTCTGGATGCCTATTGGGCTATTATTGTATTGTTCAGCAAATAACTATGTTCCCTCTTATGTCATTTTGTTTAACTTTCACCAATTCAATATCGTTAAGATTGTTATTTGAAGTTTTATTTCTGTATTCTTTTTTGTAACACACTGTTATCTGATTTAACAATTTTAAGACTGTAATGAAATTACCGAAATGTTAACGTATTTACCGTAAGAGTTTAATGAAATAAGATATGGCGTTAATTGCGATTAACTAAATTGATTATATAAATTTCAGAGCAATGAGCCAATAAAGTTTATTAATAGTATTCGATTCAGTAATACAAGCGAAAAATTATCTATGTTAGAGTTCGTGCCACGTAAAAATGAGATTGTCAATCATTTGTCGGGGTGACATCGCAGCGCTATAAAATTTTACTATTGCCTTATATTTGTATTGATTTTTTAATGTACTTCTAGATGCAAATACAATTGCATTCAAGTTCCTAATAGTGTGGATACAAACCAAATAAAGAAGACCGTGTGTTTAGTCTATTTCTCAGTAAATGTGGACTAGAGTACTTAAAATTGTAATAATTTATATATTAAAGTATTCGTAAATACTTTTATTCAGTGATATAAAATACATATAATGCCAAATTATCACAGTGCATTATTCAACAATCTAATATTTAAATACAGCTTTTTCAATATCTTGCTTTATTCAAACACTTTCAATCTCAATTTCTAAAATGGTGTCTCATTAGACATACATTTTTCACTAGATGGCGCAAATAATCGTCAGCATCAAACTTCACGTGCTACTTTTACGTTTTTGAATAGAAATGTGTTTTAAGCATTTTAATTTAGAAATAGATCTGCATACAAGTTATTAATAGGCATGTGCTCTCTACTTGCGCGTGAATGACACATGTCATCCAGTTATTTTTCTTATCCATTATTATTTTATTGTTGTTATTTTAAAGTAAAAATATTGTTTAGAGACAAGTTAATAAATTTTAACGAAACATCAGTAAAAATGTTTTTTTAAATATTAAATAATTATATATTTCGTTCAATCAAGCATCTGAATTTGTGAAAGATATCAGTAATTTTTACAACTTCAATCCCTGTTCTTTAGCTGTATATTTTACAGGAAAAGGTTTAAAATTTTTGCAATATGTTGATGGCAACATATTCACTATTTCATATATTATTTCCCTATTATGAAGTTTGTTTTTCCTTTAAAACAGCTATTTTCGGCTACGCCTTGATTAAAAATTTCTTAGTTAATACGGAAAAATGTTACTGTACGCGCGTACTCTAGGAAGTGGGTGGTTGGGAAATGGGGCGTGAAAAACAAAACACCTGATCGACAACACCTTAACATATTTATTATAACAAGACAAGATATTGATGACTGCCTGACTACCGAACGACTGATAAACGCCGCTGTCTGGCGTCTGCGCCGTGTGCGTTCGTGCGCTCTTGAACTTGGCAACCAGGATGAAGGAGCGCGTCTCTCTACTGGACTCCGTGACGCGCGAGTAGAGGACTGCGGGTTATGCGCGCTGAGACGCATCTGCGAAGCTGTGGAGTTCGCATTGGACTTCGTCTCCGGAGGCGCGCGCCCAACGCGGGATGGAGATGTCCTGCAGGTGATGTGGATCTTCTTGGAAGTTGGTCCAGCGGAGCTGGAAGGTTGCGGCAAGCGGGTCGTCCCTACCGCATTTCGCCGACCACAGATCTTGCAAGAGGATCTTGGCCACCACGATGACGGGCGCGATCCACCCCCTCGGGTTGAACAGCTGTGACAGGCGCGCCAGGGCGGTGCGCATCGTGGGCGAACCGTTGAGGGAGCGCAGCAGCTCGGGGTCGATTGGCGCGGCGGCCTCTACTGGTACTTCACTGGAGAGACGTAAGAGCACGTACGCACGCACGCTGAAGAGCTCGCTTGGAGTTGATGCTGATTCGAACCAGAGATCGGTGTGGGAGGATGCGTGCGCTAACTTGACGGCGCCAACCCCCACTACGGACACAGAGGAGCGGGACCTGGGTAAGCCTAGGCGCTGGACTACATCCTCTGAAACAAATGAAACTTCCGAGGCTGAATCTAGCAGGGCGCGCGTCTGAAGTCTGTCTCCGTGCGGCGACAGGACGGAGACCAGAGCTGTGGTCATCAGCGTTGACGCGCTGGGGGCAGCCGCGCGGGTGTACAGGCTGTTGGCCGCTGGTTCTAGGGCTGGCGCTGCAGAAACGCGACCAGCGTCCGAAGCGCCACTCCGAACCGGCAAAGCAGCATTGAATGAATCATGCAGCAGCGTGTTGTGGGACTGCTTGCAGGACTGGCAGGTCCTCTGCGACGGACACTGCTTCCTGGAATGTGCCCCAAGGCAATTGAAGCAGAGTTGGTGCCTCTTCACCGCAGACAAACGCTTCGGCGGGCTCATCTGGCGAAGGGCAGGACATTGGAAGTGGGGACTTGCTCCAAGGCCAGGAACGCCGTCAAATGCGCTCGGACCAACAGGCACTTGTTCGCGTAGCGCGAACACACCGTCGCCCAGGTGGAAGCGACGTTGTCTGTAATGCTACTCACGTTTCGCACGAGGAGGGCGGCCTCGCCTGTGAGACACCGTTTCAGCAGGATCAGCTTCTGCACGGTGGGTACGTCGGAACGGTTCACCACGAGGCCCTCAAAGGCGTCGCGGAACGCTTCCCATTCCAGGTAGGAGCCGGCGAACTTTGGCAGCGGCACCTGCGGGAGTGTAGGTAATGCCTCACGGCCCGCTGAAGCGGATGGCGGGCAGACGTGAGGCGTGCCTGGTGGCGGCGCTGGTAACATCTCCAGCAGTTTCGCGTTCCCGAGGTGGTAGTCCTGAGCGGTTGCTGCGAAGGAGCTACCTTCAAGGTGTGCTTTTACTTCATCGTATGCTTCTCCACAGCTTCTCGTGGTAGGCATTGTATTTTTCCCAGTAGGTTGCCAGGATTGACCTGTAGCTTGCGATCAGCCCTTCGGTGTCTGCGACACCAGCTTGGGCTATACATGCGGCCAGCTGGGCCGGGATCTCCTTGATGTTACGACTCAGGTGTATTTGTAACTGGAGTAGCTTCGATGTCATTATGCAAGCAGATTTCGTACGTTGATGAACGTGTCTGTACAAGACTGGACCAGATCAGTCGTGGAATGGCAGTGAATCTGCTGCCGCGAAAGAAGATGGCGGCTTCCGGTTCGCGGGCCACGTGCGCACGGCGTACTGGTATCGCGGTAGCCTTCTCCGAAGACCGTGACTTGGCGGCACACGCGAGAGACACTGAACACAACTTCCTAGTTACACGACACTCACTGAACATCTAAAGGTTTCCTGGTTTCGGCACCAAATCTATGTACGCGCGTACTCTAGGAAGTCGGTGGTTGGGAAATGGGGTGTGAAAAACAAAACACCTGATCGACAACACCTTAACACATTTATTATAACAAGACAAGATATTGATGACTGCCTGATAACGACTTGACTACCGAACGACTGAGTGTTGACTGTTAGAATGGTGATGAACGACTGATTGCGACTGTGAACGACTGATTGTGGCTGATTGCGACTGCCTGGCGAACCTCCCTCAGCGACCGCAGGGAGCGCGCGGCAGCCAGGTAACCGTTGACTGCCAGCGCAGGGACGAACTTCACCACAACTTCGCAAACGCGGGAAACCGCCCAAACAGTTACTTTTTTTACGCGTTGCACACTAGATATTTTCTACTACTAGTTAAAATAACATAAAGAAGTAATTTGTGTTTTTAAATTTATCCTAAACTGTTAAAAGCTTTAGTATAACCATGAATACGACAACATACCCTATTTGAAATATAATTGATTAACATTTTCGCTCTAGGGAGGAAAATTACAACTTTTCGCAACACTCATGAAAATTTAAATCAAAAACTTTTTCATAATTTTGTATTTCATAATGATATTTTTTTCCTTATCTGATGGATAGTTGTGCGGTACTTATTCGGAAATGGAGAGATTGTCCAGAAACAGATATAAAATATTTATAAATGTTATACAAACTTTGTTTGTGTTAGCAGAAATAAAATTTTATCAACGCAAATGACAGCTCTGAATCACAAAATAGTATGTAAAAGTATTTACTTAATTTATATACGGTCTAGCTAAAACCATATAACTCAGCCAAACAATGAATCCAAATATATTGAAGAACTATAAATATACCACAATCTAATGCTTTTTCGTTAAACAGGCGTGCTCATACAAAACAAACAACTCAAGAAGAAGCACTAAAAAACTACCTGACTGGCAATGATCAGCGGTGCTGAATCGTGGGTTCCGGGAGGCACCAGCCAGTTTGAAAAAGAAAGGACGCTAGGAAACTGTGAACTAGATACACATAGTATGATACACGAAACTTCGAATGTCAACGTACTGTGGCTAAATTTTATCTTAAACACCGTGAAGGGGTGTAACCAAATACATTTATAAATTTGAACAGAAAAAAAGTGTACATCAATTAAACTCAACCTTCAAATACTACTTCACTGAAGTCGTTCAGATTAATTTCCCTGGCATTTTCAAATCTAAAACACAGTTTCCAAAGCACGATTACATTGTCTCACAAAATAGAAAAGCCTGTTTTATAGTAATTTATCGATTACTTCCCGTCCCATCATCCCGTCACGCATCACCTTCTCATTTTCCTTTATTCATCCATACCTTTATCTACATTCATACTTCATTCTCTTTTTTTTTTTCTCATGCTCAAGTGTAACTATTGTTTATTTGGATTGGTATTATTCGAATTTTGAAATTAAGGATTTGTTAGTATTTATTTTGGTTATTGTAATCCTTTGTAAATTTTTGATAATTATTAATATTGTAATTAACTCAGATTTTAAAGGACATAATTCAGTTAATCTTTTTGCTGTTAAATCTCGTATTAGTAATAATAATACTCTAAATAAAAATTATAGTTTTACTGGGTAATTTATGTTTAGCTCATTTTAATTCGACAACACACACCAAACGCCAGCCCACCCTTCTAAACTCAACACTGAATGCACAGAAATAATCATTGCACGTCGCTAAGACACCATAGCTACCGCAGTAGTTATCGGAGAAACTACCAATGACAAGAAATTAATCCAGAATAAATATTACTGTCACACTGCAACATGAATAGTGGGCGTGAATAGCGGGTAGTGGAGAAACAGTCGTTGCAACTAACCTTCTGTTCTTGCAATTCAACATAATATCTACATGTCATATGAACATCCTATCTGTACCACAACCAGAATTTTCCTATTAGAGCCCAGCTATCAGTTTTATTTCATATATTTATTACAAAATTATTAGACCACAACTATTTAAAAAGAGTTAAAAATATCCGTACAAATACTTATTCACTATATACTAAATTGTTTTATGAAAAAATAAATATGAGAATATTTTTTTAATAAATATGTACCTTTCGAGGAATAATCGTTGGAAACATGTTGACAACAAAAGATAATACTGGTTTCAAATATTTTATTTTTCATAAATACTTTACAATATTATCTCAACTAATTATTATATTTTTTTAACCCCGTATCAAAAACTGACATGACATTAACGTTCAACAATAGTAATATATTTATTGTCTTTTTTCATTATTGATACTCGTGTGTACGGTAACTCTAATTAAATTTAGGATTTTATCAATAGAGAGTAATAAATGGAATTCAACAGTTTTACTAATATTATAAATAATCTAACTGTAGGATAAGCAACATAGACCTATGCCGGAAAAATATTAATAGATTAGACTGTTTCGGATTTCCTTGTTTCCTTTTTTTAAATACAATGATCAAATTAAATGAATCCACAATCAGCAGAGGCAAAGAGTTACCTTGGGACACAAAAATCTATATATATATATATATATATATATATATATATATATATATATATATATATATATATATATATATATATATATATATATATATATATATATACACATATACCCAAAGTTTACTCCAGGACCAAAATAAATGGGAAAAAAAGTGAATGCAGATGCAGATAAATCGTATGGTGAATACGCAGTTTCTGCATCAAATGATAGTGACAATAGTCAGTGTAATGATGATCAATTAGAAGACGGATGCGCATCACGATCTTTTGCTGATAAATCAACTGCAACAAATTATTATTTAGTTGAAAATCAGGTGTTAAAAACTATTGTTGGCCCTCAAGACATCGCGCAGAGTATAACAACAGAACCAGTATAGCCAAAATTATCCAAGTACCCACAAAATATAATTGGTAACAAGATGCATCAGAATCAGGTGCAAGAAAACCGAGAATATTTACAACTGATAGCAGAAGTTTTGCTGTTTGCTGCTGTGCAGAGATTTCTATTCAGAGGTGACAATGAGAGTGAAACTAGTGTAAATAGAAGTAATTTTATTGAATTATTGCATCTAAGCATAATTCATTTTTGAAATCTCAATTATTTAATGTTCCTAGAAATGCAAAATATTTTCGTCACAGATATACAGTATACAAAATGAATAAGTGAATATTATTTCAAATTTAATACTAAATGAAATTAGCAACGATATAAAAAAGCGAATATTTTGCAATAATGGTGGATGAGACGAAAGATATTTCGAAGACTGAACAAATATCTATTGTTTTAAGATATAATTTAAATGGTAGGTACTCTGTATGAAATATTTCTGTATTATACGGCAGCAGTCATTAACTGCTCAATCCCTATTCCTTTATATAAAAAAATCTAGCCAAATGTAACAGATATAAACAAATGTGTGGTAAAATCTTACGACGGATCTAGTGTCATGAGTGGCAGACTAAATAGTGTACAGGCTTAAGGCGGAATAATTTCCGTGAGGAAGTGTCACATGCTATCTATGCACAAGCTGAATTTAATTGTAGTAGATGCATGCAAATGTCTTGCTGAAACCGATACCTTTTTGTCTTTATTAGAAACATCCTACTTTAAATCCTGAAATACCAGAAAAAAAAATTATGATACTATCCACTTGCAAAATATTATTCATGTGATTTAGATTTACTAAGATCAGATTTAAATATTTTACCAGACACAATTTCAAATTACGAAAAAGAATATAATATAAAAATTTCAAACATACTACAACTTTCTGCTATGGTAAATAAATATAAAATTGCTTTTTCGGTGATACACAAACTTTTAATAATATGCATAACAATTCCGGTTTCAAGTTCTGCATGTGAGAGATCCTTTTCATGACTTAGAAGACTGAAAACGTACTTAAGAAATAAAATGACAAATGACAGGCTGGCCAATCTGGCAATTATAAATATTGAAAAATACATAGCAAGATCAATAAGCATGGAAACAGTAGTGAACGAGGTTATCAAACGCAATCCAAATAGAACAATGCATTTAGTGTAATGAATATATAATTGTAGTACAATATTGAGAAGCTCATTTAATAACTTATATTTTAATTTTTTGAAGCAGTGTTCTAAGTTCTAATTTTGTTTTAAAGTACTTAGTATTGTTTGATATTTTTGTGTACAGTTATTTTGTATTACTAATTTTAAATAAATTTATGGTCTCAATTAAAAAAATCTATATAATGTTTATTTATTTTATGCTATGTTAGGAATTCCAGATACTACTTACACCGAATGTATAGAGAATAAGAAACATTTTGAGTATCATATTGCATTTTTAATGCGGGCCAGCAGGCCATGTACACAATCGCTTTCATCTAGGTGCCCATCCAACAACTTACGCGGTCAATTCGTGCCCACCTATCAATTCAATCCTGGCGTCGTCCCTGCTGTCAACAGCCTTGTGTGTACATGTACAAAAGAGGGAGGGATCACAATGTTCTCAGTAACTCTTTTTTGTCTATGATACTAGTACTATTTAGTAGATTGAACATTTTATTGCATTTAGTCATAAAGTATCTACCACAAAAATGTCCCATAGGTTAAAACTAATCAAACAAACTATGGTCTACGTATCTGAGTCTAGGTAATATTTTTAGTAAAAATTTCGGAAACAAATTAATTTTGAAAGCTTAGCCTCTAGACATTTATTGGCCTATCACACATTTACATTTATAATTGATTATGTATAATTATTATATAATTGATTATGTATAATTCCAAATATATTACTCACGTAAGAATAAATTGCATTGAATACATATGTTATCAAATAAAAGAAAAGAGAAGAATGGTCTGTATGGCGGCAGGTAGATATACCGTTTGCATTACAAAAGGTTTCAGTCGTAAACATAATGTGGACGAACGAGCCATGGAAGCATACATACACGAAGACGAGTCTGTAATCGCCGCCCAGCGCGCGTTTCGTATTCGATTCCAAATTCCCCGTCGTCAAGCAGTTCCGGTCCGAAAATCGATTACGTTGTGGGTCAAAAACTTTCGGGAAACAGAATCTGTTGTTAGGAAGAGAGGTGGGCGACCTCGAACACCCGAAAACATTGCCGCAGTCAGTCACTCAATTTTGCAGTCACCTAAACGCTCCGCTCGCAATCATGCGTCAATTCTAAGCGCTATGTGAACATACTCCAGAATATTTTTTCTCCTGCTCTTGAAGAACTTGTTCTCGAGACTGTCTGGTTTCAGTAGGACAAGGCCACAGTCCACACAGCGCGAGCAGCAATGCTGGTTTTGAGGGAAATGTTTCCCGCGCGTTTGATCTCCCTGAGAAGCGATCTTCCGTGACCTGCGCGCTCGCCAGATTTGGCCCCGTGCGACATTTTTCTGTGGGGTTATCTCAAAGCTGAGGTTTATAAACATCGTCCGAGGAACCTGCAAGATATGCTCGAAAGGGTTATGCGAAACTTCAGATGTCGCTTGCAGCAGTGTGTAGACAATAATGGACAACACTTGGCCGATATGATTTTTAAAACCACATAAGATAAAATTGGCCATGTAACTACTTTATAATATTGAAATATTTTTATTGTATCTCGACTTCTTTTTTTTAAGTTCACTTTCAAAACTAGTGAGGTTGTTTTGCCCCATCCTGTACATCAAATTATTGCGGAAGTATTAACGTATCTAAGTAAAGTTACAGAATGTTTGAAATTTAAAAGTTTGAAAAGTTATAGCAAATTAAAAAAAGTCTAAATGTGTTCCATTCTCCTCTACGTAAAACAATAAATATGGCATAAATTATGGTTATTTAAATATTCTGTACTATGTAAATACAAAAATATTTCTTTAGTAAAACTTTAGGCTTCATAATCAGAATTTGTAAAAAATTTCATGACCCATCTGTTCTTAAATCTCTCTATTTTGCTTTTGTCTTAAGTAAACTTGAATACGCTTGTTTAATTTGGTATCCTTTTTATGCCAGCCAATGTTCATATTTAGACCGCATTCACCGTAGGTTTTTAAAATATCTTTCTTTCAAACTTGATAACATTTATCCAACTAGAGATGTAGATCTTAACTTCCTTCTTGAGCGCCATTCATTACCCTCATTATGTGCTAGACGTGATAATTTCAGCGCAAGATTCCTATGGATGTTGGTCCACAACAAAATTGATGTACCATTCCTTCTGTCAAGAGTGCTATTCCGCGTTCCCAGGCTGGCATCGAGATGCACTAGAACATTCCATCTTCCTACTGCACACTCAAATGTTCTGAAGCGCTCGCCTATTCACATAATGTGTTCAATTGCTAATTTATTGATTGAAGATATTTTCCGTTAATTTATGTGTTGTTCCACAACTATTTAATTTTATTTAATTTTATTTTGTATATTTGCTTTAAGATATTTATATTGTATTATTATTTACCCTGTAACTGGTTTCCTGTTGGGTAATAAAGTCATTATTATTATTATTATTATTATTTGTCTGAAATGTATGAAGTTAGTAAAGATTATGCTCAGCAACCCAAAATTTAATTTAACACATATAATTTAAACCCTTCACATTATATACCTAATGATGAATTAACAATACGTCTAAATTCACTCTCTACTGGATCGAGAACTCGAAACTGTTCTCGAATTATTTACCTTTAAATTTTTAAATTTCTAGATTTTATTCCTGCAATAATATACACCTTACCAGAATGTGGAATTTTAGCCAGCAACTCTTTTAACAATTCATCAATTTCTTCATCATTTTTTAACAACAATGGTTCTTCTGTTTCAAATTAATGATTGTTTCGAAAATTATACGAGGCACGTATCGATATATGTAAAGGGGCAGAAATTTTAGACCAATTCATATCATTTCTTTTTAAAAATTACACCTGTTCTATAAATAAATTTAATCGTCAGGGGCGTTCCAACCCAGGGTTCTTGGGGTTCCCAGAACCCGGGCGCCAGCATAAAAGGGCGGCAGACGGCAAAAAGTTAAAATAAATATGAGTATATTAAAAGAACACAAATACTGCGTCTTAATATTATTTGTAAAATAAATAAAGTAATTAAATGAATACCAAATGTAGGTACCTACTATCGTACTAAGGCCTTTAATTACAGAAGATCGCGAAGTAATGTGATTAATGTTTGAAATATAAAGTTAAATGTCAAGATCTCTTAATATTCACAACAAATCTTGATGGTTATAGTGACAGCTTCTGTTTCTATGACAAAGCTGTCACAAAAAATCATAATTAGTAGGCGATTTTCTCAAACTATTTTCATTAATTTCTCTAATTTGTGGCATTAAAATGAAGTAATCTGTATGACATAATATGTGTGGATAGGTCTAATATGGTCTTGTGCAATATTATACCATAATTTTTTATCGGACACTTGTATTGATATGTTATTTTGTTATTTGTATAATTGTTTGTGCTATTACGTGCAATTGTAAAATGTAAACTATATAGTTTTTTTTTTTATTTTTTTTTTTTATTTTATTTCCTATTCAGGAAACCAACAGTCCAAAGACCAATAATGGGTTTCCACAATTACATAAAAAAAAGATTTACATGTTAAACTATATATTAATTAATAGTAACACTGTTACGTTTTAGTTACAAAACTCTTCTATTAATAGAGTTCTAAATATATATTTTTATTAAGGTAGAAAATGTCCAGTTGTTGAAAAACTGTGTTATAAGTTAACATAGCTCTATTAACAGGAGAATTTTTATAACAGTTAGTACTGCAGTTACGTATTTTAAATAAATAGTGTGATCTAGTGACTTTGCTTGGTACATTGTAATTTAATAAATGTATGAAAAGTTGATTATCAATAATACAATTAATTGTTTTGTAGAGGAACATCATATCGTTAATAATTCTTCTGTTTTCTAAAGATATCATATTGAGACATTTTAAAGTGGTACAGTAATCAATTTGAGGTAAATTAAATTTTTTACATAGTACCTACATATACAAATTTCTTTTGAATTGACTCAATCATTTTAACATTTTTGTAATAAAATGGATTCCAAATACATGTTAGGTATTCAAGTTGAGATCGTACAATAGCATTATTAGCTGAATGTGTGGCCGCGAGTAGACGTGTTTTTGTTGTCTCTCCGTTTTAAAAAATTGCCAATTTTGTTGCTGCTAGTGTGTATCAATATTTGTGAATTTTTTATATTGTACCATATTACATCAAAATGCCTACAAACACCCGCCTGATCAATTCTGTTGTGAAAGATGTTCTCGACTCACTTCTTGCCAACAATACGTATATTAACAAAATCGTTGACAATGTTGTTGAGCGGTTAAACAAAAAACTTGAAGAACAAAAGGCATACTATGAAGGTTTAATAAGCAACTTAACCAGTGACTACAAAGTTCTTGAGGACAAACTGGATCAACTAGAGCAATACAGCCGTCGCAACTGTATTCGAGTCTTCGGAGTTCCTGAGGTACGTGACGAAAACACCGAGAACATTATTCGTAAAGTGTTCAGTGATAAACTGTCGGTTAATGTTGTCCCTGATCTCATTGATAGATGTCACCGAACTGGCCCAAAAAAAACTATGTCACCTACCACTAAACCTCGGCCAATAATTGTTAAATTTGTATCCTATAAAACCCGTGCTCTAATTATAAAAAATCGAAAGCAACTGAAGGGTACAAATATTTCAATAAAAGAGGACCTAACGCGTAATAGACTAGAACTATTAACCCTCGCCTCGAAAAAATACGGTTACAAGTTCGTCTGGTCAAATGATGGTGTCATTTATTGTAAAGTCGGCGATATTATAAAAAAAGTTACTGAACTTGATGTATTAGGTTTATAAGTTTCTATGTTCACCATATTAGTAATACGGAGCCACAGCAATCTGTGATCTATATTACTTATCCACACAGTATTTGAATTGTTTGTGAAATATCTTTATATTCATTTATTTATTCACTTGCAAACTGTGTGACACAGCTGTTGTCGAATCCAAATTAATATCTAAGCAAGTTTGTACCTAACTCATTTATTTGAAACTAAATTGTGTGTGACTTGACTACTCAAAGTACAATATTTTGGATATACTGGGTGAGTTTATATTTGCACTTTGTCATAATTATTCATTTTTTATTATTATGAACATTTATTACCAAAATACTAGAGGACTGAACACTAAGTTGGAACAATTTTATAATAATGGCTGTTCTTCAGATCATGATATTATCGCAATCACTGAGACTTGGCTTCATGACTCAGTCAACAGTTCTGAATTACTCACTGATGCATATAGCGTTTATAGAAAGGATAGAGGTACAACATTGGGTGGCAAAGTTCGTGGTGGTGGTGTTCTGTGTGCCATAATTACTAAATTTAAATCTACCTTTATGCCTACTGATCTTCATCCTGACTCTCTATCTGATGTTGTATGTGCTAAAGTTTTCTTATCACCTAACAAATTTGTATATGCGTTTGTTGTACACTGCCCTCCTCCTTCTACCTTAGATCAACTAAATTATATATTTGACTATTTTGAGACTTTCCTGCCCTTATTAAATAATGATTATATTATTATTGGCGATCTAAACATCCCTAAACTTAACGTATACCATCACGAAGATTTTAGTAAAAGTAATGGTATTACATTTAGATTTTCAAATTTTTTAACATTTATGGATGCATCACAGTATAATTCAGTAACAAATACCCTTGGCCGTATACTAGATGTTGTGATAACTAATAAGCCATGTACTGTTTCTCGTTGCCTTGATTCTTTTGTCTGTGAAGATGGTCATCATCCTGCTCTTATTTTATTCTATCCCTATTCATGTGCAGCTAAAGTTCCTAATTCTCCTATAAATAATACTGCATCATACAATTTTCGTATTGCCAATTTTGAATTACTATATGATTTACTAGCTCAAATTAACTGGGAATGTTTAACTCAATTCAATGATGTGAACTCGGCATTTCATGAATTTTATAACATACTCTACAGGATATTTGACAAATGTGTACCGAAAACTAAAAATACATATAATAAATCATCAAAATATCCGCCATGGTTTACAAAAACTATCATTAACAACATTAAACTCAAATCTTCTTACCGTAAATTATATTTCGTTCATAAAATAGAATATTATAACTTCGAATTCAAACGTTTACGTGGTCTTATAAAAAAAGAGATTAAATTTGAATATGAAAAATACTTAGTAAGAATGGAGGATAATATATCTACTGATCCGTCTAAAATTTGGAGTTTCATTAATAATAAAAAGAAAAAATCGCGTATTCCAGGAACAATGTATTTCAATGAACAGGAACTAAATAATACCCCTGACATAATCCAGGGTTTTGCTGATTTCTTCTCTAGTGTATATACAAGTAATATTGCACAACCTACTTTATCTACAAACTATGTTAAGGAATGCAGCCAGATATCAGTCTCTAATATATCTGAATTTGATATCATTCAAGCCATAAACAAGCTTAAACCTTCACGCAATCCTGGGCCTGATTATTTCCCAGCATATATTTTGAAAGGATGTTGTCATTTATTCCTTAGACCACTTCATATTCTTTTTAATCTTTCTCTTTCCACAAATACTTTTCCGCTTTGCCTCAAAACCTCATATATTACTCCTGTTTTCAAGTCTGGTAATAATTCCAATATATCTGATTACCGCCCTATAGCAATCCTATCTAACCTCTCTAAAATCTTTGAGTCTATAATCTATCGACACATTTACAATGTCACTCAAAAATACCTACATCAAGATACAACAACATGGCTTTATTAAAGGACGATCAACTACTACAAATTTAATGAATTTTACTGAATATACTGTCCATGCACTTCATGATAATGTACAAGTAGATGTTGCTTACACTGATTTTACTAAAACCTTTGACTCCATTGATCATAAAATTCTCCTTCATAAACTTGAGCACAACTTTAACTTTTCTAGAGACCTTCTTCAATTCATCTCAACATATCTAAATGATCGCAAAATGTTTATTCATTATAATGGTTTTATTTCGATTCCTTTTTATGCCACTTCTGGTGTGCCACAAGGCTCAAATCTAGGGCCCTTATTGTTCAATTTATTTATAAATGACATTGTAGAATCTGTGAAGGATTCAGAGTTGTTGCTATATGCTGATGATATGAAAATATATAAAATTATTAACTCGACTGAAGATTGTTTAAAGTTACAGCAGGATATAAATAATGTTTTAATTTGGTCCAAGTGCTCCAGATTAAATTTTAATCTAAAGAAGTTCAAGATTATGACTTATTGTGTAAAAACGCATATTTTTAATTTCCCATATTGCATGGATATCCATGTTCTAGACAGAATTGATAAATTTAAAGATCTCGGTGTTTTATTTGATGAAAAATTAACTTTTAATCACCATATAAATAATATTGTAAATTCATCATATAAAAATCTTGGATTCATTTTACGCAACACTCAGTCATTTAAAAAAAATTCCACTCTAAAAACTTTGTACTCTGCACTAGTGCGAACAAAATTGGAATATGCTGTTCAAATATGGAATCCAATTTATAACAAATATTGTCTCATAATCGAAACAATTCAACGCAAATTTGTAAAATATTGCTCCTTTAAGTTGTCTGGAGTTTATCCGAGACATGGATATTCTTATGATAATTTATTGTCAAAAATGTGTATGATATCCTTACAAAATCGTAGAAAGATTCAATCTTGTCCATATTTATATAAATTATTAAATACTATTATTGATGACTCAATCACTCTATCACGTATTCCATTTATTGTTCCGCGCACTTCTTCACGAAATAAATTAATGTTTAAGTGTCCTTTTGCTAGAACAAATTATGAAATGAAATCTCCAACCCGGCAATTATGTACTGTTCTGAATGATATTGCTGCAAATTTCGATATTGATATATTCGCAGATTCTCTGGCTAAGTTTAAACGTTTTTTGCTTACTATTTTTCTACCTGTTGTATCTCACATATAATTTTGCTTTATACTTCCATATATGTATTCTAATATTTTTTATTATTTTATTTTTCTATATAAACAATTATTTTGTATAATATTTTGTATAATATTTTGTTTCCATCCCCCTGTAATTGGGACTTTTGTCCTGTTGGGTGGATTATTATAAATAAATAAATAAATAAATAAATTATATAGTAAAATATATGATTCAGGTTTTGTAAAGAGGGAAGCTGTTCGTAGTATAAACCCAAGAAGTGTATACGCTTTTGATACAATAAAATCAACATGTTCATTAAAAAGTAGCTTTGAATCATATATAATCCCGAGATCTCTAGTTGATGTTTTACGTTCAATGTAGATACCATTTATGTCTTAATTGCTATGTATTTTCTTTGTGTTTCTAGTGAAACTTACAACATTACATTTTTTTACATTAAGACTCATTTGATTCACTGCACACCATTTACAAAGGTTAGCCAGGTCTTCTTGTAGGAGATCACAATCATGAGTACTATTAATTGATTTGTAAAATTTCAAATCATCGGCAAACAATAAATATTTACTATTTTTTAAGCTTACTGAGATATCATTTATATATAGGTTGAAAAGCAAGGGGCCTAAGTGTGATCCTTGCGGTACTCCGGATGTTACCATTATAGGCCGAGATTTAAAACCATTACATACAACTAATTGTGACCTATTTTTCATATAGGATTGAATCCATCTCAAAAGAGATCCAGGAATTCCAATGTAAGCTCATTTAAATAATAAGATATCGTGACTAACACAATCGAACGCCTTACTGAAGTCGGTATATATGACATCAACTTGAGTACGTTTATCTAAATTTGAACAAATAAATTCAGTAAAGGGTATGAGATTGGTTAGTACCGATTTCCTTTCACAAAAACCGTGTTGTTCAGGTATAATATAATTAATTAAATCACTTTTCAATTTGTCTGTAACAATAGCCTCTAATATTTTTGCAAATGTAGACATAATAGATATAGGTCTATAATTTGAAGCATTATTTAAATTTCCGGACTTAAATATAGGTGTTACATGAGAGATTTTCCATTCGCTTGGATACACACCAGATTTTAAAGAATGATTGAATATTATAAACAATGGATCTACTGAATAAAATGCACATGTTCGAATAAATCGAGGAGAAATTCCATCAGGACCACATCCTTTAGAAACATCTAAATTTTGTAGCCTGAATAAAATTTCATCCTTGGTTATTAATAGAGTACCTATGTTTATGTTGGTATTTATGCTACTCATATTGTTTCTAATTAGATCATCCTGAAAAGTCTGGTTATTTACATAAACCGATTCAAAATGTTCAGCAAAAAGATTGCAAATAATATTTCCATCTGTTGCTTCTTTATTGTTGTAAGTAATTACACTAGGAAGAGAATTATTTTTTTTGAGAGTTTTAGTATAATTCCAGAACGCTTTTGAATTTGTTTTAATGTTGTTCTCTATTTTTGATATATATTCTTTGTAATAACTTTTAATCAATAATTTAACTCTTTTACGAAGAGCATTGAAAGAATTGTAATCGGAAATATTTTTATATTTTTTCCATTTGGAATGGAATTTATTCTTTTCTTTTATGCTTTTAATTATAGGTTTGCTGAACCATATAGGATAGGAAGACTTTTTGCAATCCTTTCTCGGAACATACATGTCAAATAAACATAGAAGTATACCATAAAAACAATCAATATTATCATTAACATTTGAAAATTTAAGACGAATATTCCAATTTATGCAGGATAATTTGTATATCAATTCTTCATAATTTGTTTTAAAAAAATTTAAAAAAATTACTATTATTATTATTACTGAGGGATAAAAATTGAGACAAGTATAATTCTGAAATGAATGGTGGATGGTATACATCAACTGTGCTAATTGGAAATTCTGTGGTAGTTATTTTGCAATAAAGTGAACATAATATTAGATCTAAAAAAATTTGATTACAATTATAAATACCATTATATTGATACACGTTACATAAGTGTAATGTATTTAATAGATTACTTACAAGTAAGTTTCGTGAGTATGGAATGGGATCAAAATTGTTATTATTATTCAATGACCATCCTAGGTTAGGTAAGTTGTAGTCATCCGCAATAAAAAATATGTCTTCTGGATATTGGAGATTGACGTCGCATAGTTTTTTTAAATGATCTTCATATACACTTGGGCACGATGAGGGGGGAATATATACACAGCATAAATGCACTTTTTTATTGTTATTAACGTAAACAGTCACCCACAACTCTTCAGCAGATGAATTCCATTTACTTTGAAGTCTAGATTTATATTTTTTAGATATTAATGTCATCACACCACCACCTTGAGATTTATTAGGATCATTACGGTCTCTACGATAAATATAGTATTTGTTCATATCACAAATTTCAGCATCAAATATACTCTCATTAAGCCAAGTCTCAGTGAGAAGTAATATGTCGTAGTTATTTAACGAGAGTTCATTATAAATGTCTTTTAATTTAGTTTTAATACCACGCATATTCTGATAATATGTTTTTAGTTCCATTGAGAAAAAAAATATACATATAGAATTGTTTTATTTATTTATTTTAATTAATTTTGGCTAGGGCCGTATCAGATTTTATTA
>OX380337.1:26835668-26935668 GCA_947425015.1 Pterostichus niger | reverse complement strand
CTTGCAATTTATGTACTTTTTTCTCCAAATTATAAACGTATTATGGAGTAAGTAAATATGGAGATTTTATTTTAATATAACTATACTGCAGGTTTATGAAATAAGATGCAATTGATGTATTATTTATTATGTAAAACAATGGTTGTGACAATAATACAAATGAAATTATCAGTTAAGTAGTATCAAATGTTTTTAAGTTATTTTTCTCCTCTTTCAATAATATTTTAAATGAAATATTTTTAAGTTCGTTTTGGATATCTCATTGCGTATAAAATTATTAATATTAATTGGACTGTATGAATTTTGAGTACTACATTAGGCAAAATAGCAATAAAAATTATAATTTGTAATTCTGATTTTCATTTGTTTAATTATGTTTTGCAATAATTATATTTAAATCCGCTGTACACCTTGTCTTATTTTGTATTACGATTCATTATATTATGAAGGACAAATCTATTATTTAGAAAGAAAAAAATAATTATTTATTACATAATTACAGGTTACTTATAAAAATTTGGGAAAACTGTTACATAACATTCTGAAAAATGATGGATAATATTTTTCTCTTAAGAACGTACGCAAAATGCCCGTCCGGTACCGTATATAGAAACCTTTGGTTCAATTTCTTGCAACGGTAGAGATAATCAAAAGAAAGGATTAGGAAGTGCCGGTCACTATACAAAATATAAATTTTGAATGAAGAAGATCTAGTTGACTATTCATTGATTTAATACGCCCCTTTATGACTCTCTTAATTTCTTGGAACGGAAGTGGCAGGTTTTTCTTTACATAGTGTTTCTCTTTGTACTTTTCATAAATCTGTCATTTATCTATTGAGTTTCATATAGTCTACTTCGAGTAATTTGGTGTTTTGTAGGTGTTTCAAATCTTGTAATAGAGATTCATTTCAAATTATTTGATTTAAAATGAATATAGCGGCGCATTGTAGTGTGTATTTTAATTGTGATAATTTGCGGAAAAAATTTCCTCAGATGACATTTTTTAAGTTACCAGTGGAAGTGAACAGACAAAAAAATGGATTGATAACAGGGGAAACTTACGTTTATTGGAACAAAGTAGTGAACAATGAATAAAAAAGGTTATTTGTGAAAAACATTTTGATCCAAAATACATAATAGGTGGTAGTCCCCGGAGGAAATTAGTGCAACGTGCAGTGCCGTGTACTTTCGATTTAATTACACCATCTTCATCCTCAAGAATGAAACTAATGAAAGTGGTAAATGTTTATAGTAACAAAATGATTTGTGGCATTTCTTCAAAAATTTGTTCACCCGAAGGTCAGAAACTCGAAGTAAAACATTTTGTAACTCCAATCGATGGCTTTTTTATTCTAAATACAAATTTGTTGCAGTTTAAAGTTAAATCTACTTTTTTGATGAATTCAAATTTCATTAATTTTTAGTAAATAATTTCACCTCTTTACTATTTTCTTTGCATTTCCGACCCGCTTGAACTTTGGTTTTATCTAATTAACTATAATTTAATTAATTTAATTAATATTAATTTGTAGAGATTAAAAAAAAATTAATATAGGAAAAATTCTGGTGTAGCTTATGTTAATAAGTTACTTCAAAATACTGTATAAAATGTTTGCAACTATGTTAAAATCTGTTAAATTTGCTAGAAATAAAAACAGCTATGTTAAAAATAATTCAAAATCTGTAAATATTTTATTAAATAATATTTTAAAAAATTTGATAGTATAATAAAGAAAGTATTTCAATATTCAGTATTTCCACATCCCTTACTTCCTTTGAAGATAAACAGTGTTACCTTCTATTCACTGCACAAGTAGTGGCAAGTAGCTAAAAATTATCATATCTTTTTTCTGACCGCTCTAAGCTACCAAATCTCTAAATGTATTTTTTACTTGCTGGCTAGAGGCAGCACTAAATGAATACTAACTATTCCAAAGAACGCGAACGATTTTGTCCATTAGGTTGCCATTATTGATATTATTTATTATATGATAATATGTTGAAGTTTTGGCTTTCAAAATATGTACAATTTGTGATAAGTTTTTTTAGTTTTAGTTTTTATAATAATAAAGATATTTCATTTTAAAAGATAACTTCAGACCTAGTGTTCTGCCGCTAAACTTAAGACCTAATTAGGTGGTTGTTTCCTTTAAATACTAATACATATATTGGATAATACACTACACTTAAAAATATTTTTATTAAAATATGAATATTTTTATTTGATTTTAATGATGCTACTGAATGAAGAAAAAAATAATAATTAAATTGCATAAGGAAAAAATATCTAATCGTTCATACAATTTCTAAAATATGAATCGTTTTAAAACAGAGATAAATGTGTCAAAATTTGCACTTTTTATAATATCGCCTACTCGAATTCGTAGCAACTTCCCCAATACACATTATACTTTTAAATTATTTTACCTGAAACTGACAGGAAAATAAACATTTGCCTGACCTTTAAGACCTTAACACGTCAGTAAACCGTAGTACAGGATTCGTAAGCTGTTTCAAACATCGCTATCGCTCGGCATGAAACTATCTAATCATCCTGTAATTGAACGTTGTCCTTTCTTTTTACGTAAATAACTACTTTTATATGATATGGTTTTATTCATTATTTAGTTAAACTACGTGTTCGGTTGTAGCTATAATTTCATTACAAATTTTAATAACATCATTACCTAGTACAATAATAAATAATATTTGTATACTAAATACTTTTTATAATTATTCGTTTATGTTTGTGTTACATGCATATCTTGCCAGTTATGAAATATTCGTAAATAATTTTAGAGGTAGAGAATACTCAATAATAATTGAATCCAGTCTTTGTTTAAATTTTTTTAAACTATCCAATGGTATTGTTTTGGTATTGGATTTAAGCCATTTTCAAGAAAAATTTTACATATTCGGAAGTAATAAAATTTTAGTCAAACGAATTTTTTATACAAAACAGTCTACAGATACAGTTATTTACAGTAAGCGTTATTTGCTATAAGTATTTAAACTAATAAATATAATGTAAGTAATGACGTGTGATAAACAACAAACAATACCATTTATTATCACTAATAATTGCAAACATTTGTGTATTGTATCTAATAACGGTGTGACCTACAGGACGGTGACTGTGAAAGATAGCTTACCAATATTAATTCCTCTGACATTTTGACATGATTGGAATAATTAATAGGATCCCCATTATCACATTAGCCTTGCATTAACATGACAGTTGACAAACTGGGCTACATGAAATAATACCCCAACAGTCTAGCTAATTAGTAGATATATTAAAGCCACTATTGAATATCTACAAATTTATCTATGTGTATAATTAAACCAATATCCTAGATGCAAAGAAAATTTAATCAACAATAATAATTGTAAAAAACTGCATTTGTTATATAAATTTTATCAAATTATTGACGTATGATGGGACATAGAGAAAATCTAATTCCAACCCTAAAATTTAATAAATTATTTTTATTATTAATATGTCCAATGTACTGTATGTTTTCATAAAGATAAATTTGAAAGTTTTATTTATGGCACACTAAATTCCCAGAAATATTTGAAGTTACTCGAGACAGAGATTGGGTCTGCTCTGGATAATGTTGCAGAGGGAAATACGATTTGGTTTCAGCAGGATGGCCGTCCTGCTCATTCTACAAATGAAATTAAAACATTTTTAAACCAATGTTTCCCAAATTGCTGGATAGGACGCGGTGGTCCAGTAAACTGGCCAGCTAGATCACCGGATTTGTCCCCAAATGCCATTTTTTTATGGAGGCATTTGAAAAATAATATCTACAAAACTAGACATGCAAATGCAGACTCTGAAACGAAAAATTGTGGAAGAATGCAGAAAAATTACAAACCGACAATAAAAATATGCAACGCAATTATTATGATAGACTTTGGTTCTGTTTGGCAAATAATGGATATTTATTTGAGCACTTAATTTAAGATAATTCTGATTTATTTTCTTTTAAATTTAAAGTCCAAAAAAATCTAATGTTATGATAAAAACAAAAAACAACGGTCCTTTTCAGGACCACAAACAATTTTACAATAATAATTTTTATAGTCAATTATGCAATTTATCATAATAATTAATAATAAATACAATTTTCATTTCCAATCGTTTATAATTTTGTTTCATTTCCAAGGCTAACCCGATTTTTGAGCAAATTTTTAATATTTTCATATTAATTTCTGCCGTTATAGGGCATGTAATTAATTCTGTTTATTGATTCTGATGTAGAATTTTATGCTCTACATCTCTTATTTGATGCTTTTTTACCTCTAATAATTAGGGAAATAGGAAATTAAGAAAGTATGATGACCGAGCCGCAATTTTTACACTGCCGTACTGCCGGTTTCTTTAGTCAAATTATTTTAAGGCGTATAAGTGACTAACTTATAGCTCCCAAGTGTGATAAATACCTGTAACTGTATTTTTTATATTTAACGACAAATCACACATTTTTGACAGGCGGATTCGAACTGACAAACCTTGGTTCGGGTGACGTCAAGAGTATGTTAAGAGATTAAGAGATGTGCAGTAACACGCTCGGCCACCGCGCCTGTATATATATATATATATATATATATATATATATATATAATAATGATAATAATAAAAATAATAATAATTTATTACCTAACAGAACAATCCATTAACAAGGTAAAGTATAGTAACCGTATAACATAAATATATACCATGTTGACAGAGATGTGCATCTACGTGTAATCTTTAATTGTCTACATCTACACGTAGACAATACGTCGACAATTCTAGCGACGCAGACAATGTAAACAATGTAGATAATGCATCTGACAGTTGTAAAATTCAACATAACCTAAATTTATTCCTTTGTAACTATTACATGTATTCATATTAGTGAGTTCGGGTCATTATCGGTCTTTATATAATAAAACGAATAAAGTAAGTGCTCGTACATTACTAGACGAATGTCTGTCTTGGGTCTTGGGCGAACTGTCATATTTTTAAAATCAATCAACGCGCCATCTCACCAGACGGAGTTTTCTTTGGCGCTATTTTTAACAGTAACCAGTTGACAAATTTTGAACGGTTTGCCCTGCACAACTAATTCTTATTTCATGTAATCCCTAGAATAAAAATAAAAATCTCTAACAACATTTAAAATTCCCTAGTTTTGGGGATAAAATTTCTAATCTGACTTAGTGAACACAGGTGTTTTCATTGTCTACATAGTTTACATTGATTACATGAAAAATGAAGACGTAGACTACATGATTGTTTACACGTAGAGAATAGCGTAGATTACTTGCAGTAGACTACACGCACATCCCTGCATGTTGATAAATAACAACCATAAATATATAAATACTAACATTACATTATTCTGCAATTGTATGTACAAAAGTGGATTCACTGACTTTACGAATTTCTCTCAGCGAACAATTAAAAATATCACAATTATTGCACATCAAATTGTAACTGGAAGTGATAACGAAAATGGGCGATCTAAGCAGCATGTTTGTGTTGACTTTAAATGTGAAGAAAGTATTAGAATATCTAGTGAAAAATCCAGGCACTGAAAAATATATCTTGGAAAGTCTTGAAATTTGGTTATGCAACAGTTTGTACAAAAATACAATACCTTGAACAATGTACCTAGTATCCAGAGAAGTTACACTAAATGTCATCAGTAATGTTTGTTGACTGAAATCCCTAATGGAATAAATATGAAGAACTTTAAACCACATAAATTTTAAGTATTTACGTTGAATATTTTCGAGCATATCTTTGTAACAACGGTATAGCGGATACCAAACTAGAGAGCAGTATTCAATAATTGGACGTACTAGCGAACAAAATAACGATCTTAAAGAATTAGTACTATTAAACGATCTGCTGTTTCTAATTATGAAACCAACTGTCCTATTTGCAATTTTGACAACATTACAAACTTGGTAGGTAAAGGAAAAGTTTTCTTGGAAATGCACACCTAGATCTTTTATCATTGAGACGCGTTTAAGTTAATTGTTATAAATAGTATATAGATGATGGATAGGAGTTCGTTTTCGACTATATGATATTACTTTACATTTACTCATGTTTAGCGCTAATTTGTTAAGTAAACACCAGTCTAGTAGCGAATTTAAGTTCATTTGTAAGGTGTCACATTCATTAACAGAATTAATACTTTGAAATAATTTGACATCGTCCGCATACATAAGTACCTGACAGTTAAGTAGACTAGGTAAGTCATTTATGAAGAGTAAAAATAACAACGGACCAAGATTTGAACCCTGTGGAACTCCGGATTGGCCGAAAAGAAAGTGGAGATATGGCTATTATATAACACACATTGCTGTCTATTATGCAGATATGAAGATATCAAAGTTAAAAGTTGAGCATGAAAACCTAAGTTTTTCAACTTAAATATAGTATATGGTAATCTACACGGTCAAAAGCTTTTGAAAAGTCAGTGTAGATCATATCTACTTGACCTTTTGAATCTAATACTTCAGCTGTGAACTGTGAAAATGAACTTAAATTTGTTAATGCAGATCGCTTGGCTATAAATCCGTGCTGAGCAGCAGATAGATGATGTTTAATTTGTTGAAATATGCTACTGTACAAAATAGATTCAAGCGCTTTCGTAAATATATATATATATATATATATATATATATATATATACCGGGTGTAATACGAAAACTGAAACATAGGCGTTTAACATGGCAAATCAGTTTTTCCGTGCGCATTGCTTCCCTAATTATTTTAGGAAAGAATATTTCAAATAAATGTTGTAAAGCATAAAATTCTACATCCGAATCAATAAACAAAATTCATCTCGACTACTTCATAACTGCAGAAATTAAATTTAAAAATTCATGTAATTTAAATTTAATAGTAATAGCCATGGATTTAAAAACAAGAGATGAACAAATGCGTAACGTCTTATACGTCAAATTATTAGTATTTATTTTGACAAACTGTGATATTAAATCAATATTAAGGTTTATTATTATCAAAAATGAATAATTATTCAGATGAAGAAAAGTTGCAAATAATTAAATGGCATTATTCGGGTCATAGTTTACGACTAATTTGTGACTATATTAGCGCTATTTGGCAGCATCATGATATTCCTAGTACGGCAACTATTCAGAGGTTTATAATAAAGTTTGAAATGACAGGAACACTAAATTTCAAGAAAGAAATAAATGAAAGAATTTATAACAATGAAGAAAATATTCTTGCTTTAATAGAACTGGAGCCAACAATGAATGTGCGGGAAATTTCCAGAGAACTAAATATAAATTTTATGACAGTGCATAGAATTCTCAAAAAAACATAAATACATTCCTTTTAAATTTCAAAACCACCAACATATTTTGGAACGAGATTTTAATTGCGTTCCTCATTCTGTGAAATAATGATGGAGAAATCAAATTGTAATAGAGAATTTTTAAGTAGTATTTTATTCACAGATGAATGCACATTTACCATGAATGACGAACCAAACTGTCATAATTATCGGTACTGGTCACAAAATAATCCACATAATATTGTAGAATCGAGGACACAATATCGTCATTCTGTCAATGTGTGGGCAGGAATTTTTGGTGATAAAATCATTGGCCCATTCTTCATCTAACGAATAAATTCAGCATCATATTTGAATTTATTAATTAATGCTGTTGGACCACAAATTGTTGAAACAAACAAAGAAAATGTGTGGTTCCAGCATGGTGGCTGCCCTACACATAGCACTAGAGAAGTTGTGGAATATCTAAACCATGTATTTCCTGAAAGCTGGATAGGACGAAATGGACCAGTTAACTGGCCAGCACGGTCGCTAGATTTAAATCCGTGCGATTTTTTTAATGGGGCCATTTAAAATCTTATGTTTATAAAGAAAGATACCAGAATTTAGAAGAACTTAAAAATGCTATACAAGAATGCCAGAAAATAAATAATCGACAATTAAAGAATACTCGAGAAAGCTTCTACAACAGACTAGAATATTTAGTTTGTTGATGTTTTTATTGAATTAAATTTATGTTACATTAATTAATTTGTTAAATAACAACCTACCTTAAATATTTTATCGAGTTTATTATTTTATTATTCTTAAATAATAAATCTAAAAAATATTTTGCCTTATTATTATTAAATTTTTATTTAGAAAATAAATATTTAGTACGTAAAAATGATTTTGACAATTTATTCTGACATTGACGTATAAAACGTTACGCATTTGTTCATCTCTTGTTTTTAATTCCATGGCTATTACGTGAATTTTCAAATTTAATTTCTGCAGATACGAAGTAGTCAAAATGAATTTTGTTTATTGATTCGGATGTAGAATTTTATGCTTTACAACATTTATTTGAAACATTTTTTCCTAAAATAATTAGGGAAGCAATGCGCACGGAAAAACTGATTTGCCATGTTAAACGCCTATGTTTCACTTGTCGTGTTACACCCGGTATATAATATTATATTATAATTACATTATATTATAACTATATTACAATTATATTAGATTATTATTATATCATTTTATAATTATATTATATCATAATTATATTATAATTGTATTATAATGTGATTATAATTTATATATATAATTATAATATAATGTAATTTTAATATAATATAATATAATATACTTGGTTGCGACAAGTATTAATACTTAAGTCTAAATAGGTTAGTCTGTTTACTGGATTTTCTTCGTCTGAATGTATCGTTTCGTTTTCGGATTCCGATCCTACTTCGACTATTTTGAATTCATAATCAGTATTCAAATTTAATTCTAAATTTTCGGATTTATCATAAAAATAAATAAATAAATAAAAATAATTGATGTGTTAGCGAATAATTGTTGGATTAGATTTTCGATTTTTATTTAAGGTATTTATCGTTTCCCGTACAAATACGGGGTAAGTTGAGTTGGTTGATGTAATTTTGGATACAATATTCCAGTAATTTATTCAGGCATCTCTTAACATCTAGAAGGGTTGGTTTTCTGTGATTATAAATTTCTTTTGTTATTAAATGTTCGGGGTGCTTTTTGAATATAAATATTGTTATCTACGTTAAATATTTTTGATACAGGGTAATTTTGTTTTACTTACTTGGCGAATCCTTGTGACATATGTAAATTTTTTGAAACACAGTGTACTAATGGTTTGTCTGATTCTTTGCCGTTTGCACCGGTTAGACATAAAAGTTCCACTTACTAAAGGGGTACTTAATATTTAAGGTTCACTTATACTTAGCCTGTTTGCACGAGTAGTACTTAGTTCATATTTAGTAAAGGACACCTTATTAAAAACAAGAAGAAGAGATTTAGTGACTTTTCATTTTAGTACTGGTGGATTTAGTTATTTTACTGTCAACGAAAGAAAGATAACCTCTTTGATTTTTACATTTAAAAATTATTATACAGCAATTACAAAATATAATTGTACAGCGATATTGAGAGGTATTATATTTTAATTGTTTCTTACAAAATATAAATTGCATAATGCTTTTATAAATAAAATGAAAATTTTAGAATCATGACAAGCGCAAGAGAAAGAGGGCCAAACTATAGCACTGAAGAAAAAATGGTGCTATTTAATATAATTGATGAGTACAAACACATAATTGAATGTAAAAAAAACCGATACGATAACAAGGAAGGACAAAGAACTGGCTTGGATAAAAGTAACAGAAAAATTTAATGCAATGGCTCCGAATTGTGTTAGACGAACCAAAACCTCAATCCAAAAATTTTATGAAAACGGAAAGAAGAAAGTACGACAAACAGTTGCAAACAATAAAAGAGAGATTATAAAAACTGGAGGAGGTTTGCCCAACTTGATAAACACTAATCCAGCACACGATAAATTGTTGAATACTATAATGAAATATTTGATGGTGATCATGATTATGTAATCAATGAATCATAATTGTTATTAGATACTACAGAGGTTCGTTTATTAATTGAAGTATATGTTTATAGTGATCATGGTTCGTAAAGCTCACTTTATTTTTAGGATGCACAAGAAACTCACAGTATGGATTTTAATAAACTGACCATATAATCTAGCTATTGCCTCGGACACTCGAATAATTATTCGACTAACGCTAGAAGTATGCATTCCTCCAAAATCCCAAATACTTAACAAATTATTCAGAGTTGCATAATATCTTAGAGATATAAGTAATTGGTTTATTGGTGAGATGCAATTGTTCCTGGATAATACATTAAAAAATATTCTCATTCTAAAATGTAAATTGTAACCAAAATAAAAATATTTACAAATCATATGGAAACTCCAATTCGTGTTCAATTTTGGCAATCAAATATATTACACTATTTTTTGTCAAACGAAACCGTTTAAAAAAGCTTAATTCATCTAACGAATGAAAATAATTAGCACGCTCGTCTATTTGACGGGGAATTCCAAAATTTATTAGATCTACTACTTCTAAAGCATCATCTATAATATCTAATTCAAATCCAAATCTATTAATATCAAAATAAAAACTTATAAACTTAACCTGCAACTCATAAATATTTTATTTTCAAATGTCAGTTTACTCTGACGCATGCGCAAATACAACACTTATTTTAAGGTTACCGTTAAGCGTCACCCAGAGTACAACTTAAATTTAAGGGCAGATGCGACGATTTAAGGGAACTTTAAAGATTGGTGCAACGCACTTATTTTATCAAGGGGTACTTAAAAACAAAGTGTAACCGGTGCAAACGGCCATTAAAGATGTCGGCGTTATTATATCGAATTATAATAATATAATAATTAAAATATAATATAATGATAATAGAATATAATTATAATAGAATATAATTATAATATAATATAATTATGGGGTAGGTGGCTCAGTAGTATCGAGACGGCCTATAGATTTTGAGAACCCTGGTTCGATCCCCATAGCTGACAAACAATTTTCATAAATTTAAGTCTACCCCTGTGGCTCCCCACCACTAATATCTTTGGGGTCAGTGATTTGCCGGATGATGACCGCACTTTACGCGAAAAAATATATCACTTACCGAGATCTGTTTAGGCAGAGTGCCACACCCAGTAATGGGTAAAAGGAGTGATGATATATTTATTTAATGTACTTATTATTTATAATTATAATATAATGTAATTATAGTAACACATTATTATAATATATTTATAATATAATACAATTATAATATAATTTAATTATAACATAATTAATTATAACATTATTTAGTTATAATATAATTTAATTATAATATATTATAATTAAATATAAATAATATAATATAATTATAAAATAAAATAATTTTAATATAATATAATTTCAATATTCTATAATTTTAATATAATATAATTTTATTATAATATAATTATAATATAATGTAATTGTTATATAATATAATTATGATATAATGTAATTATAATATAATTAGTTTTAATTACATAATTATAACATAATATATGTGTAATATAATATAATTATACTATAACTATATTATATTATAATTATGATACATTTCAATTATATTATATTTTAATTATATTATATTTAAATTTTATTTTATTTATATTATAATTATATTATATTTATAATTATATTATATTATAATTACAATTATATTTTATTATAATTATATTACATTATAATTATATTATTATTATTATATTATTTTATAATAATATTATATGATAATTATATTATATTGTAATTATATTATATTATAATATAATATAATTATACTCTAATTATAATATTAAATAATTATAATATAATATAATTATAATTGAAGAAAAGTACGATACTCGAACTGCGCGCCTGTTTTTTCGAACACTGTGCGCGGTTGAAGCGCCACGCCGGCACTATCTGTTTCCGTCTGGGAGTCGTTGTTCATGCGCCATTATTGTTGCTACGTTATCTTTCTCCGATGTTCGTTATTTGTACGTACGAATCTCGTCTTGGTCGGCCGGATCACGGACCGGGGATACTCCGTGACATTCGACAAGGACAGGGCCAAGGTCACCAATAGCGCTGGAAGAGTCAAGCTCATCGCAAGCAGGTCTGCGGTCTGTACTACCGTTCTCGGAGAAGTCGTCCACGGTGTCAGCAGCAGGCGATCTGATTCACTCAGACATCTGCAAGCCTCTGCGAGTCGAGTTCCATGCGAAAAGTCGGTACTTCATCACATTTATCGACGACCGCTCGGGCTCAAGCGAGGTTCATTTCCTGACACAAAATCGAGGCAATTAAAAATTTTTACAATTTCAAAGCACGCATAGAGACTCAGCAAGGTACGAAAATAAAGACTCTACGGGAAGCCACCAGACGTGAGCTTCCTGCGGCAATTCGAATCCGAGGTGCACATCCTTAACAAGGCTCCAGCTGCGATCTAAAAAGAACATATTGGTGGTCTACAGCAACGAATGCAAAGTATACCGCATCTGGCTCCCGAACGAGAAGAGGGTGGAGATTTCTCGCGACGTGTGATTTATCGACGCATCACGCCTCCGGGTAATCAGAGAACCTGCCGACGACGGATTTAGCATCATGACCCAACCTCCCGAGGCCGACTACACGGAGTCGATCATCCGGAGTTGGAGCTTTATCCGCTCCGTGAGGAGGGCCAAGGTGACAGCGACTCGGACTCCCGGACGGGCGCGGACCAGGAAGCCTAAAGAAAATCAGGACTGGTTTGAGAGGGAGGCCAAGAAAGCCGTTACACATGGCTCGCAACGACAGCGGCACGCGATCGAAAGGCAGCACGGTGGCCGACAACAAACACGCGGACATCGACGATCAACGCGCGCGCAACGATGGCGATCCCGCGGGCACGGCCCTCCTGGCGGAACTGCCGGTCGAAATCTCCATGTTGAGCGCATGCTCCGACGAGTAACGAGTAAGGGCAAAAGTCATCGGAAGTCGCATCGTCCTGCGAAACAAATTAGGTCTCAACGGAGAACTAATGAGGCGCAAGGCGAGCGTCTTACGGTTTAGGTCGGAATTTAGCAAAAGCTTCGACGTCAAGGACATGGGCGATCTGAAGAGATGTCTGGGAATCGACTTCACGCAGGATAAAAAAGGGATCAAGTTTGCCAGGGCACATACGTGCAGGAGATCCTTCGTCGTTTCGGGATGGAGGAGTGTAGACCGGTCGCAACGCCCCTCGACGCGGGAACCAAACTTGTCAAGACGAACGAATGGAGCGAGGACGACGGACCCCGTCCTCCGTACCGCGAACTGGTAGGCGCACTGTTCTACTTGTCCGTTGCCACGCGACCGACCATCGCGCATGCCGCCAGTGCTTTGAGCCAGTTCAACGACTGCTTCGGGCCGGTGCATTGGAAGGCGGCGAAAAGAGTTTTGCGCTACCTGTAGGGCACGAGCGACGTCAGCCTCGTTTATCGGCAGGGTAAAGGGACTCTCGAGGGCTTCCCTGACGCTGAATGGGCTGGCTGTGCGCAAGACAGAAGGATATGCATTCATGATGCATGGCGGGTGCATTTCCTAGGAGTCTAGAAAGCAGATGACGGTCGTTCTGTCCACAACCGAAGCGGAGTACCTGGCGCTCAGCGACGAGGCCAAGGAGTCCGTATACTTACACCGTTTTCTCCCCAAGCTTGGAGAGAATGAAGACACCTTAAAGATGTTTATTGACAACGCCGGCGCTCAGAAGCTGGCGTCCAATCCGGTCTTCCATTCTCGGACGAAGCATGTCAACGTCAGGCACCACTTCGTTCGAGAAATCGTCGAGTCCGGTTCGGTCGAATTGCACCACGTCGCGTCCGAGGATATTACAGCGGCCGCTCTGACGAAGGCGCTCACCAAACCTAAGCACGAGAGGTGCGTCTGATGAAAACTTCGCCGAAGAAGAGCAATGTTCTCGAGGGGAAGTGATGGAGAGTCACGCCACTCGAACTGCGCGCCTGTTTCCTTTTACACTGCGCGCGGATAAAGCGCCTCCCCGGCACTATCAGTTTCCGTCTGTGAGTCGTTGTTCACGCGCTATTATTGTTGCCACTTTATTTTGCTCTGTAGTTCGTTATTTGTAACTTGTTTCTTTTGTATTTCCAAGAAGCCTATAAACTGTGTTCTTGAGTTTGGAATCGACGTGTCTTATTGCTGCATCCTAACCCCGGCGATCGTCATCAATAATATAATTATAATATAATATAACTATAATATAATATAATATAATTATAATATAATTATAATATAATATAATTATAATATGATATAATTATAATATAATATAATTATAATATAATATAATTATTATATAATATACCTAATTATAATATAATATAATGTAGATATCCTGGATAGAGGAGGAAGTCCACTTGGGTTTAGATATTGTCCGTCAATACGATGGTGTGGATAGCATTACAGAATTCGAACACAGAGATCCCGAGTTCGAAGCGGACACAAGCTAAAATTTATTTTTTTAAACTATAACACTGCGGCTCTGTGCATGCGGAGAATGTACTGTAATTGGGATTAAATTCCTGTTGTACAGTGTAACACAAATAAATAAATATATGTATGTCTGTCGGTCACGAAATTCTCAGTCGCTCAGTCGTCAGTTGTTCTTTTTTTTTATCCCTCAAAATACTGATCCTGTTTCCAACCGATTTCAACGAATTTTTTTTAAAAGGCAAATTTAATCTATTATTATTGATATTTAAAAATATTACAAACTTACGTAAATAATTTCAAAATAATTGTTGTGGATTTAAAGTTTAAATATTAGGGTACACAATGTTGGTAGTAAATTCGAAAAATCACATCTATACCAAAACACACGATATACAGATATTTCGCCTGTATCCGTTGAATTTGAATCACTATATATAATCATGTGCGTACGGAGAACAAATAAACATTCTTTCTTAAACAAAATCTTTATAGGTACCCAGCAGATGTTCTGCTAAAAATCTCTATTTTATAGATACATGCAAGTAAATCGCAAAACACATACATCATAAAGCATAAATCTTGTAGAATTCTTCAATTGAGAAGAATACAAATTTGCAATGAATTAACAACATTTTTCTTCAATTTTGAAAGTCTGTTGAAACAAAACAAACTACACGACAAAAGTAAAACAAGAACATCATTGTTAAAGTAAAGATACAATTTTCAAATATATAAAATATAAGTTTTTTGTAATGAAAACTTTCAGTGAAAATTGTACGATATCAAACACTTTAACAAGTTCCGTTGCTGAAGCAGCTGACAAATTATTTCCCAAAAAGAGAAAACTTTAATGAGTTCTTGTGAGAAGCTAAAACACACACATATGCTGCAACAGTAGCATCCACTTTTGAACAGTAAAATACATATTCGTAAATTTTATCAAACAAACTTGCGAAATCAAATATTTTTCGCTTTGTTGTAAGCTGGTTATATGTTATAGTAGATTTCAAATCTCGGAAATAGCTCAAGATATATTGAATATTTTAATGATTAATCAGGTTTGACGACCGATGTGACTAAGATACGATATATGTTATATTTTATTATGTATAAACAGTTGCAACTGGATAATTAGTACAGTCTTATCATAAGAGTGAGGTCGCATATTCCACTATCAGGTATTCTGTATTGTATTGAGTATGTACAGAGTGAGTCTGGGAAGACGAACCCTCCCTTAACTCTTTTGTTATAAGAAATAGAAAAATAACGTTTCAATGGAAGTTTTAGTATATTACATATACTATTTTAAGACACATATAGAAATTTTATAAAGTCAGGTTTACATAATACAACTATCAACTTTTATTTTTCAAATGGGAATCTAAGATTATTTTATTAAAATAAAAACCGCCATTTTTTTATCTTTTTAACGATGTATTACTTGTAATTAATATATATGAAAAAATGGAGATAAATAAGATAATTGAGAAATGTCAGAAATTATTTTTATTGAAATATTCTAGGTGGCTATGCGAAATTAAACAAAATGTAACCAGCAAAATTTAATAACAAAACTCGTGAAACAAGTAACAAATAAATATCTGCATTGGTGTCATTAATTTTACCCTGTTACAATTTTCTTTAATTTCGAATAGCCACCTAGAATAGTTGATAAAAATAATTTCTGATATTTCTCAATTCTCTTATTTATCTCGATTTTTGTCATACACATTTATGACAAGTAAAGCAACGTTGAAAAGAGAAACAAATGGCGGTTTTTATTTTATTAAAATAATTCCAGGTTCCCATTTGAAAAATAAAAATTGATAGTCGTTCATGTAAACCTGACTTCAAAAATTTGTCATAAAATAGTATATTTAATATACTAAATCATTAAGGGGGGGTTCGTCTTCCCAGAATCATCCTGTATATATATATATATATTCCAGTTCTATTGAATAACACCAAATGAGAGTTCCCCCCTCACCCCCTGGGGAGGGAGGGGGGTCACATCGAAATTTTAAATGGGAACCCCCAGTATTTATTGCAGATTCGGATTCAGTAATGTACTTTATCAAGCTTTTATCCAAAAAAAATTTAAATAAAATTTACATTATTCCATAAATTATTAAACTTAATCACCACAAATTGATTAATTATCTACATTATTTTGGTAAATCCGAAATTGATTATTTCTTTCACCTCCGTTTAACGGTAGAGGTGGGGGGCATCAATATGATTAACCCTAAATTTCAATTTTCAAAAGGTTAACACGCCTTTAATTTATTTTTCAAATCTGACCTTCAAAATCCTCAGAAATAGGAAAAAACTGTTTTTTGCGATTGTAGCGCCATCTTTCGCGGATCGAAAAAATGTTGGATAAAAGCTTAATTTTTTGCATCACTGAATCCGAATCTGCAATAAAAACTGGGGGTTTCCATTTAAAATTTCAAAGTGACCCCCCCTCCACCCCGGGGGTGTGGGGGAACTTTTATTTGGTGTCATTTAATAGAGCATTTAAAAATATTTTGGACGTATTTTTTTGTTTCTCAATCTGTTTTGTTGTTCGCGAAATAATCGGGGGGTACGGGTGGTCTGAAACACCCTGTATATATATATATATATTCCAACGGAGTGTTGTATGGTTTTGATTTGATTTTTGACTTAAAACTATATATCATTTATGTATATATTATTATTTATTGTTTAAAATTTGAAAGTTTGTATTACTGTTGACAATAGGAAAAAAATTGTATCTTGTTATAGTTCTTGAAGATGATTATAAATTAACCGAATCGTTAACGGAAAATATAGTGAGTTTTTGATTATTTTATTGTCCGAATACCGACTATCTCGTTCCTTATCAATCATCACGTGACACGATCATCTAATCTTTTCTACATTTACTTCGGAGTCTCATTGACATCTATGGGCTTCATTCAAGATATTTCAACAACCTATGGTGAAGAGGCTTCAAGTCAGCTAAAGAAGTATTCCATCATCACCAAGACGCTTGCAGCACTAAACAACAGGAATTTTGTTGTTATTGCAATGTCGATACCGTCAAATTTTTTCATCACATATTAATAATTTTAGAGAGTGGTTATTTAAAAAAATAGAATGCAATTATAAATTTGTTGTTAACTTGAAAAATATTATTTGTAATTTAAAGAAATCAATTTTGAAACTAGAGTTAGAGATAACCTTCAACAATATTAGTGTTTTATAAACAAAATTGAAACAATATTTAATGGAGTGTTTACCAATGAATATTTGTAATAAATGTTTTTATCATCAAGACATTTTTTACAATAACAGATTTGAAAAAATAAAAAACACACAAGTTAAGAAAATTAACAACTTATGGTCGAAACATAATGTTGTAACTAATAGTAATTGTGATAAATGTATTAAAAACTTAACTAAAGATAAAATCCCTGAGAATTGTAAATCATTACTAGCTTTTGGACCTAATTTTGCTCTAACACCAAATAATTATGAATTACCAATTATTAGAATCATAACAGATGTTGAATACTGTATCAATTCCCGAAAATACTGTAGCTCAGAAGAGAAGAATGAATTAAGAGCAAAAACAACGAATGTTATAACAAATCACATAAATAGAGTATTTAAAGAAACTAAACAATTTTAAAAAGATAACCCCAATTTAATAGTAACAAGTTCTGATAAAAGTAAATGCTCTGTCGTTATGTATAAGGATGAATATAAAAACAGAATGGAGGAACAGCTGAGTAACTCCACTACATATAAGATAATTAAAAAAGATCCGGCTAATAAATTTCATAGTTTAAACAATAGAATGATTAAGGAAATGTTCGACTAATAAATGATTGATGAAAAAACTTGGCAACTTTTTAGAAAGCATAACTCGAACGCTCCTAGATTGTATGGTTTACCTAAGACTTTCAAACCACTCCCCAGACCTTTAAGACCAGTTGTTTCCAGTATCAATTCACCCTCGTATAATTTAGCTAAATTCATATAACAAATTCTTAATAATTTAATACCTTTCAGTAAAACTATTAAACTACCAGAGAATTACATTTTAATATCATTAGATGTGCCTTCCTTGTTTACTAATATACCAAAAGATATGGTGATACAAGAAATAGAATATAATTGGAATGAAATTGAAAAATATACCAACATTAGTTTAAATATATTTTTTAAAATTACAGAGTTTTGTTCTGATATCAGATATTTACTTTAGTTTTGATGTATATATATATATATATATATATATATATATATATATATATATATATATATATATATATATATACAGGGTGTTTCAGACCACCCGTACCCCCCGATTATTTCGCGAACAACAAAACGGATTGAGAAACAAAAAAATACGTCCAAAATATTTTTAAATGTTCTATTAAATGACACCAAATGAAAGTTCCCCCACACCACCGGGGTGGAGGGGGGGGTCACTTCGAAATTTGAAATGGAAACCCCCAGTTTTTATTGCAGATTCGGATTCAGTGATGCAAAAAATTAAGCTTTTATCCAACAATTTTTTTCGATCCGCGAAAGGTGGCGCTACAATCGCAGGTCAGATTTGAAAAATAAATTAAAGGCGTGTTAACCTTTTGAAAATTGAAATTTAGGGTTAATCATATTGATGCCCCCCACCTCTACCGTTAAACGGAGGTGAAAGAAATAATCAATTTCGGATTTACCAAAATAATGTACATAGATAATTAATCAATTTGTGGTGATTAAGTTTAATAATTTATGGAATAATGTAAATTTTATTTAAATTTTTTTTTGGATAAAAGCTTGATAAAGTACATTACTGAATCCGAATCTGCAATAAATACTGGGGGTTCTCATTTAAAATTTCGATGTGACCCCCCTCCCTCCCCAGGGGGTGAGGGGGAAACTCTCATTTGGTGTTATTCAATAGAACTTTTAAAAATATTTTGGACGTATTTTTTTGTTTCTAAATCTGTTTTGTTGTTCGCGAGATATTCGGGGGGTACGGGTGGTCTGAAACACCTGTATATATATACCGGGTGTAACATGAAAACCTGGCCATAGGCGTTTAACATGGGAAATCAGTTTTTCCTTGCGAAAAAGTGGCCAATTGATTTTAGACAAAAATGCTTGAAATAAAAGTTGTAGAGCTTGAAATTATGGATCTAAATCAGTTTTCAGATTTTATTTTGCACGTTTTGTAAGCGAAATAATCGCATTAATATTTTATAAGAATTTGTACTTTATAGTGATAGCCATGGAATTGAGACAAAATGATAAACAAATGTATGACGTTTTAACTGTCAGAAAAGTTTAGTTTGAAATGGATTTGTGATTTATTTAAGTGAATAAATAAAATAATTATTTGCGTAAAAATTCTATTATTTATTATAGTAAATATTAAAAAATTATAAAATAAAATTATCCATTTTCAATAATGATATAACATCAATCACCTTTGTCACTTAATTAATTAATTAATGAGCAACACCTCCAAGAGGGCTACCCAAATATAACAACAGCTCTGCAATTATTCCTTACTCTTCCAGTTTCTGTTGCTTCAGGTGAAATGAGCTTCAGCAAACTAAAATTAATAAATAGTTATTTGTGTATTAAGAGCGTAAATTGATTCTTTGTTACTCGAACACGGTAATTGCAGCGCGAGCCGAATGCGAGAGCTGCAATAGTGTAATAGGAACAAAGACACTTTACGCTCGTGATACATACACAATTTTTTCCACGATTGCATCTTAAAATTATTAAAAAACGCATCCGTACTGAAAATAAATTCGTTCTGTTAACTGTCAATATGACAAGTTCCTGTTTTATTTGTATCCGTGTTAACTATTGAAATAAGCGCGCATTTAACGTTTTTTTTTTTTCGCACGTTGCCATTGGAGACGCGCAAAAAAGATATTTTGCGATTGTTCCACAGAAAACGTCAACTTTACGATGATAAATGAGAGCGTAATTGTCAACTTTTCATAGTACTCGTAGAAAAAATTATTTAAGAAGCACAATGAATCAACAGAGATTCACCAATTTAAGTCCCATATCAATTGAACATCAAAGAGCGTCATCAATCTCATTTGACGAAATAATCAAAACTTTTGCAGCAAAAAAATCAAGAAAAGTCAAATGTATATAATAGTGTTATGTATAATATTTTCCTGTGGTATAATATTTTTTTTTACATTAATTGTTTCGTTCTCATTTACAAATAATCCGTACTTATTAACTTCAATTCCATCATAATGGTATATAACATCCCAAATATTTTTAAATAGGACTAAAAGTTATTTGCAAATTACTGGAGTAGTGTGGGGCATGGGGAGCGGCAAAATTAGGTCTTGCCCCTTTTGGAAAAATGTGTAGTTGCGGCCCTGCGCCGGATTCCCCATAGCGGTACCAAACAATTGTTGATAAAATTTGTTATCAAAACTAATGTAAATATCTGATATCAGAACAAAACTCTGTAATTTTTAAAAATATATTTAAACTAATGTTGGTTTGATAAAAATACTGTTAACCTAAGAACTGATATTGATAATTTGAGTAATTTATATATTAATATTTTTAAATAATTATTTTGACCAATGTGTATATTTTAGCCATCTATGTTATTACTCTGACTACTTGTCTCTCTTTTTGTTTTTTCACTGTGTTGACTGTACTTGACGTTGTCTTCATAGGTGTTTTTGTATTTTTTTTCTGGTTGAGTCTTCAGTCACTCAGTTGTTCCCTGTCGTGCAACACTCTTTTTTGTAACATTGTAATCTTTAGCTGGAATGTTGTTTGGATTTGATTTGATTGTTGTCTTTAAATTATATACCATCTATGTACCACTGTTGAAGATGTAATAGATTGATATTTTGTTAAGGTATGTACTATTATTTATTGTTTAAATTTTGAAACTTTGTATTACAGTTGATAATAGAAAAATTTTTGTATCTTGTTATAGTTCTTAAAGATGGTTATAAATTAACCGAAATGTTAACGGAAAATATAGTGAGTTTTTGATTATTTTATTGTCCGAATACCGACTATCTCGTTCCTTATCAATCATCAGGTGACACGATCAGCTAATCATTCCTACTAATCGTGGAAGTTTTATTAAATGCAAATTTCAAATTTATTGCATGTTTTAAAAAATTATTTTTCTACGATAGCTATGAAAAGTTGACAATTACGCTCTCATTTTTCATCGTAAAGTTGACGTTTTCTGTGGAAAAATCGAAAAATATCTTAAGATGTTAAATGCAAGCTTATTTCAATACTTACCACGAATACAAACAAAACAGAAACTTGTCATATTGACAGTAGACAGAACGAATTTATTTTCAGTACGTATACGTTTTTCAATAATTTTAAGATGCAATCGAAGAAAAAATTATGTGTGTATCACGAGAGTAAAGTGTCATTGTTACTCTTGTACTATTGCAGCTTTCGCCTTCGGCTCGCGCTGCAATTACCGTGCTCAAGTAACAAAAATCACTTTACACAAATAACTATTTTAACTTCTTCAATAAAATCACATTTATTTTTGTTTATAATATCCCGATGGAGACTCATCATACATCAGACTTCAAGCCGATTTCGCACTTGGTTGGGAGTAGACAGAATATCTAATGTTTTATATATTGATGGGTAATATTAACAATGTTTGATAAGTTCAATCGAAAGAAGTTTCATGTGGTAATATTAACAACTTCATAAATAAATATATTATCACGCCTTTTACCCATTACTGGGTGTGGCACTCCTCCATTGCAGATCTTGGTAAGTTTTATATTTCTTCGCGTAAAGTGCGGTTACCAGCCGTCTAAACACGGCCCCCAAATGTGTTTATCAAATACTATCATCGACGATACTTTGTATTTATTTTTAAATTATTACATTTTCGCGCGAAGTGCGGATACCATTCCACAAATCATGCCTTCCCAAATATATTCGTGGAGAGAAAGCCACATGGATAGTTTTAACGTGGTAAAAATTGTTTCTTGACTGTGGCCATTGAACTCGGGTTCTCAAATCCACAGGTCAACTCAATACCACTCAATACAATATTTCTGTACCATATCACAATTACATTCATGTACAGATAGGAAACAAACCTATAAGAAACATAAAAATGTTTTAAGCGATGCAACATGAACACAAAATACAATTAATTCATTAAACATTTCAGAAAAGACGTGCAAATAGTCATTTATACATCAGGGTAGGATGACACATCATGATTATTCTAAAGTTGCACAATTAAAATATTCAGCAACAGAATAAAAAACATGTATAGTCAATACATATTTGATTTTAGTCTTGAAAGTAGTCACTGGTAAGTTTTTTATTCCATCATGTAATTTATTGTATCATTTTATGCAGTTTACACACTTTCTAATTTAAAAAAAAAATTATGTTTTTTTACATGGGAAATCAGATTTTTGCAATTTCCTGCTTCCCTAATTATTTTAAGCAAAAACGCGTCAAATTAAAGTTATAGGGCATCAAATTCCACATCTTAATTAATAAACAGAATTACTGTTACATGCTTTGTAACGACAGAAATTAAATATGAAAATGTCGAAAATTACGTTGAAAATATTGGTAGCCATGCAATTGAAAAAAAAATTAAATGCTTGACGTTATAACTGTCACAACATCAACGTTTGCTGTTGTGACAGATAAAATGTCAACGTTTGATGTTGGACCTGCAGGAGAAAATAATAAATATTTTATTTATTTAATTTTGATTTTTTTAACTGATGGCTGAACACACTTTTATTGTTCTATATAACTATATAATACATTTTAGATTATATCAATTCATGAACACAACATATTTCATTTTTGCTACAAAAACAGCTGTGACAGCTAACAACGATCTGAGCGCCGTGAAGCGTCAAAAGCGCGCAGTAACATAATAGCGCGCGGAGTTTAAAATCTGCGGCAAGCGTTCTCCAACAATAACAAAATTAAACTATAATGGACATTTTGGTTTGAAAAAATATATAGTTTTACTTTTCTTCACAATGTTTATTTTTCACAAGATGTACATTTCGATTGCGATGCAATCATCATCAGTTGTATAATACATAAAATTTTGTATGTGCATGGTGTATTTATATTGTAGTGGAGGTTCTATGAACAGTGGTTGATGGAAGGGATGATTTGCATAACGGTATCCAGATGGATTAATTTTCTACAGTGTAGGTAAACAATTTTACAATTTATGCCTGTCTTAATATGTTAGCTTTAAACAAGTTTACCTGTGTACAGGTAACCTTTTCGGTTTTACAAATTGGAGTAAATCATTTTCTAATGGAGTTAAATCTGTATTTAACAAAGGTTTTGAACATTTTTTCATTTCTATGGCTTCTAACATGTTTAGGTTGCTTGCATTTTGGCTTGTTTTCAAACATTTTACATTTTCTATGCTGAAGTTATGTCCTGTATTATGTTGGTGTAATGCGATGGCGGAGTTGAAAATGTTTTTGTTTTTTAAATGGTACATGTGTTCCTTAAATCTAGTTAGTATTTTCCTTTTTGTTTGTTCAATGTAGGTATTTTCACATTTGTTACATTGGATGGAGTAAATGCCTGAGGAGTCAAGTTGATTATTTGTGGTGGAATCGTTTTTTATTAGGTTTTAGATTTTTGATTTATTGTTGAAGGCTAAGGTGATATTGTATTTCTTAAATAGGTTAGAAAATTCATGATGTGTACTTTTGTGGTATATAAATTTACGGTAATTAATATTGTTGGGTTCATTCCTTAATGTAGTACTGTTCAAGATGGAATGTTTTGATTTGAGTTTGGTAAATGTTTTGGTGACCACAGATTTATCATAACCGTTAATTTCTGCTAGGTGGAAAATGTATTTTAATTCGGTTTCGTATTTTTCTTTGGCGAGTGGTATATTTAACCATCTGTGTATCATGGACTGGAAAGCTGATATTTTATATTTGAAGGGTGTGTCTGACGTTGCGTGAATAAAATTTTCAGTATTGGTAGGTTTTCTGTATATATCAAATTCTATTTTGTTATTGCTTCTGATTATTTTTAAATCCAAAAACGGTAAGGTATTATCTTGTTCTAACTCATGAGTAAATTTGATGCTGGGATATTGTGAGTTTATGTTGTTTAAGAAAGTGTTTAAATCGAAGTTTTTATCTATGATAGCAAACACGTCATCTACATACCTAAGCCATGTTTTTGGAAACCGGTCTGAACTATTTTTTTTTTCTTAGATTATTTTCTAGGTGGTTCAAAAATAAGTTGGCTAGAAAAGGGGAGAGGGGATTACCCATGGCTGTACCAAAAGTTTGTTTGAAAAACTCGCCATTGAAACTAAATGTGTTTAGCTCCATGCACGTTTTGGTTAAAAGGATGTATTCGTCTACTATGTTATGGTTTAGGTATTTTTTGATTAATTCAGTTTTTAGGATTTCAAGAGTTTCTGGAATAGGGACATTTGGGAATAGTGATGTTACGTCAAATGAAACAAAGAGGTCATCTTCATGTGTTCTGATGTCACGAAGTATTTCGGTAAGGTGTTTGGAGTTCTTGACGGTGAATTTGTTTTGGAAATTTAGTTCAGTAAAGGATTTAACTAGCCATTTCGCTAATGGGTATGTTGGGCAATTAATGTTTGAAACGATGGGTCGATAATTGTTACCTGGCTTGTGTATTTTCGGAAGGCAATGTAATTTAGCTAAGTTGGGGTTCGGTAATTTTAGTTTTCTTGATGTCTTTACTAATAAGATTATGGCATTTGTCTAGGGTTTTGTTCACTTTTGTAATGTACGCTTTTATCGGATTCTTGGGTACTTTCTAATAGGGACCTGTTTCTAATGTGTGTTTAACGTGGGACTGGTAATCCGATTTGTTGACGATGACTATGGCGTTCCCTTTATCGGCTTTTAAATACATGCAATCTTTATTTTTCAAACTTTTAGTTGTTTGGTATTCACTTGATTTGTTGGCTCGCTGTTTTCTTTGCAATTCGTTTTTGATTATGTTTTTTGTTTCTTCTCTTATGTTGCACTGTATTTTAAAGGGCTGGCGGGAAATGGCACTTTCCACATCTGTCAGGATCTCTTCTATGGGTAGTTTTAATGGGGAAACACTGTGTTTTAGTCCTTTATTTAATAAATTAATTTCTTCCGTTGTGAATTTGATATTGGATTTATTGTACACTATGTTGATGTTGTTCTGAGGAGACTTCGGTTTATGTTAAATCAGATGTTTGAGTTTTTTGTTTATTATAATCGATTTGGTTTTGCATTTCGAGTTCGCGATTTCGTTGGTTTGTCTGTCTCGATGATCCCACTCTATCGTGAACTGTTTGGCTAGTTTGAGGTGTAAGTTGTACGTTTCTACTTCTAGGGCACTGAGTTTGTTGTATAAATACCCGATTTCAACTTGTAGCCACTTCATTTTACAGTTGTTAATGATTTTAGTTAAATCTTTGTTATGATTGCTTGTTTTTATTTTTATGAACTTAGGAAACACTTTGTTGAGTTTGCACTGTTTCAAGAAGTAAATGTCGGTTCTTATGCACTTGATTCTGGTTTTTAATTTTATGTATTTGTTAAACTCACTTGACCAAGAAGTCATGTTTACACTAAAAATATAGATCGAGTTACGTGAAGATTAGTTATGTTGGTTTGAAAAAATATATAGTTTTACTTTCCTTCACAATGTTTATTTTTCACAAGATGTACATTTCGATTGCGATGCAATCATCATCAGTTGTATAATACATAAAATGCACATAAAATTTTTTATGTATTATACAACTGATGATGATTGCATCGCAATCGAAATGTACATCTTGTGAAAAATAAACATTGTGAAGGAAAGTAAAACTATATATTTTTTCAAACCAACATAACTAATCTTCATGTAACTCGATCTATATTTTTAGTGTAAACATGACTTCTTGGTCAAGTGAGTTTAACAAATATATAAAATTAAAAACCAGAATCAAGTGCATAAGAACCGACATTTACTTCTTGAAACAGTGCAAACTCAACAAAGTGTTTCCTAAGTTCATAAAAATAAAAACAAGCAATCATAACAAAGATTTAACTAAAATCATTAACAACTGTAAAATGAAGTGGCTACAAGTTGAAATCGGGTATTTATACAACAAACTCAGTGCCCTAGAAGTAGAAACGTACAACTTACACCTCAAACTAGCCAAACAGTTCACGATAGAGTGGGATCATCGAGACAGACAAACCAACGAAATCGCGAACTCGAAATGCAAAACCAAATCGATTATAATAAACAAAAAACTCAAACATCTGATTTAACATAAACCGAAGTCTCCTCAGAACAACATCAACATAGTGTACAATAAATCCAATATCAAATTCACAACGGAAGAAATTAATTTATTAAATAAAGGACTAAAACACAGTGTTTCCCCATTAAAACTACCCATAGAAGAGATCCTGACAGATGTGGAAAGTGCCATTTCCCGCCAGCCCTTTAAAATACAGTGCAACATAAGAGAAGAAACAAAAAACATAATCAAAAACGAATTGCAAAGAAAACAGCGAGCCAACAAATCAAGTGAATACCAAACAACTAAAAGTTTGAAAAATAAAGATTGCATGTATTTAAAAGCCGATAAAGGGAACGCCATAGTCATCGTCAACAAATCGGATTACCAGTCCCACGTTAAACACACATTAGAAACAGGTCCCTATTAGAAAGTACCCAAGAATCCGATAAAAGCGTACATTACAAAAGTGAACAAAACCCTAGACAAATGCCATAATCTTATTAGTAAAGACATCAAGAAAACTAAAATTACCGAACCCCAACTTAGCTAAATTACATTGCCTTCCGAAAATACACAAGCCAGGTAACAATTATCGACCCATCGTTTCAAACATTAATTGCCCAACATACCCATTAGCGAAATGGCTAGTTAAATCCTTTACTGAACTAAATTTCCAAAACAAATTCACCGTCAAGAACTCCAAACACCTTACCGAAATACTTCGTGACATCAGAACACATGAAGATGACCTCTTTGTTTCATTTGACGTAACATCACTATTCCCAAATGTCCCTATTCCAGAAACTCTTGAAATCCTAAAAACTGAATTAATCAAAAAATACCTAAACCATAACATAGTAGACGAATACATCCTTTTAACCAAAACGTGCATGGAGCTAAACACATTTAGTTTCAATGGCGAGTTTTTCAAACAAACTTTTGGTACAGCCATGGGTAATCCCCTCTCCCCTTTTCTAGCCAACTTATTTTTGAACCACCTAGAAAATAATCTAAGAAAAAAAAAATAGTTCAGACCGGTTTCCAAAAACATGGCTTAGGTATGTAGATGACGTGTTTGCTATCATAGATAAAAACTTCGATTTAAACACTTTCTTAAACAACATAAACTCACAATATCCCAGCATCAAATTTACTCATGAGTTAGAACAAGATAATACCTTACCGTTTTTGGATTTAAAAATAATCAGAAGCAATAACAAAATAGAATTTGATATATACAGAAAACCTACCAATACTGAAAATTTTATTCATGCAACGTCAGACACACCCTTCAAATATAAAATATCAGCTTTCCAGTCCATGATACACAGATTGTTAAATATACCACTCGCCAAAGAAAAATACGAAACCGAATTAAAATACATTTTCCACCTAGCAGAAATTAACGGTTATGATAAATCTGTGGTCACCAAAACATTTACCAAACTCAAATCAAAACATTCCATCTTGAACAGTACTACATTAAGGAATGAACCCAACAATATTAATTACCGTAAATTTATATACCACAAAAGTACACATCATAAATTTTCTAACCTATTTAAGAAATACAATATCACCTTAGCCTTCAACAATAAATCAAAAATCAAAAACCTAATAAAAAACGATTCCACCACAAATAATCAACTTGACTCCTCAGGCATTTACTCCATCCAATGTAACAAATGTGAAAATACCTACATTGAACAAACAAAAAGGAAAATACTAACTAGATTTAAGGAACACATGTACCATTTAAAAAACAAAAACATTTTCAACTCCGCCATCGCATTACACCAACATAATACAGGACATAACTTCAGCATAGAAAATGTAAAATGTTTGAAAACAAGCCAAAATGCAAGCAACCTAAACATGTTAGAAGCCATAGAAATGAAAAAATGTTCAAAACCTTTGTTAAATACAGATTTAACTCCATTAGAAAATGATTTACTCCAATTTGTAAAACCGAAAAGGTTACCTGTACACAGGTAAACTTGTTTACGAGCTAACATATTAAGACAGGCATAAATTGTAAAATTGTTTACCTACACTGTAGAAAATTAATCCATCTGGATACCGTTATGCAAATCATCCCTTCCATCAACCACTGTTCATAGAACCTCCACTACAATATAAATACACCATGCACATACAAAATTTTATGTATTATACAACTGATGATGATTGCATCGCAATCGAAATGTACATCTTGTGAAAAATAAACATTGTGAAGAAAAGTAAAACTATATATTTTTTCAAACCAACATAACTAATCTTCACGTAACTCGATCTATATTTTTAGTATAATGGACATACTTAATATAGAGCCCAAGTTTTTCGTAAAAATTACGGCGCATATTTGACAGATGCCGGACTGGAATATTCCTGTATTCCTCTGCAATTTTTTGTTTTAGAGAATCCACATTTGGGTGCCTACTTTTGGAAATTTTATTTTTTAAATGACCCAAAGAAAGAAGTCATTAGGTGACAAATCCGGTGATCGAACTAGCCATTTTATCTGTCACAACGGCGAACGTTAAGAAATATATCACTTACCGAGATCTGCTACGGCAGAGTGCCACACCCGGTAATGGGTAAAAGGCGTGATGATATATTATTTTTATTATTATTATACAAATCCAAAATAGGCCAATAGAATAACGCGTATTGACACTTTCTGGCTGAGATTTCTATAGAGGCAATCTAGTTTTGAGAGTTTCGCTTCTAAATCGGTGATCTGGGGAGTCCAATTTCATTTAGGGTTTATTTTTAGTTCCAAAAGTTTGATTGGATTATTATTCTTAACTAAATCTTTGCTGTCGAATACAACAGTATATGTTTTTTATTAATTCAGATGCAGTTTGTTAGCCACTAACTAGTTTTCTTTCGCATTTAGTTTGAAGGTGCTTTAAGTTGTCTTGAATAAGGAAAGATAGTATCGTCAGTAAATAACAATAGGTTCTCCGAAACCGTTGAGGATGGTAGGTCATTTATATAGATGATGAACAAAAGCGAACCAATCACAATACTTGGAACCCCATTTTACAATATGCAAAGTCGGAGTGCTGTTTTCGATGCGTCATAAAAGACTTGCTTAAGTTTAGCGTCATGTAAAAACTAAATAAGAAATTGTAAATTGCGACCATAAACAAAACAGAACGGACAGAACCATAGAATGAATGTGAAGTTAATAATAATAGTCTGCAGATTATCGGAATCCCTGCCACAAATCAAGTATAATAAATTAAGACCCATTGCTTATTGATAATTTGTTAAATTGTATATATACCGTATACGCGCGGGCGCGCGTGCTACTAAATTTGTATCTTCACCTACATTGTATCTTACGTAGGTAGGCGCATTGTTTCCGTATAAAAATTTAAATCCATTTCTCGATTTCTAATGCACATCTTATTCTATGTAGAATACTAGAAATATTTTTATAAAAAGCTAGATACAGTGGAATTTGTTTATAGTGAACTCGCATATAGTTAAATCTTACTTATACTGAACGTAAACACCGAGTCCCTCCTATATGCATATTTCGACTAATTTAGAGCCATTTGCATAAAATGAACCCGATATTGTGAACTTTCGGCAATTATGAACCAAGTATACTATTTAAGGTCACTATATACGAACTGGGGTCGAATGGCAATGAATGAATTTTATGTTGGAAACTCTGACTCTTTGGGCACGGCACACGAGGTACTGCCCTATGATGTAAACGTGTATATCGTGTCAGGTTAGCGTCTCAAAACCGGTGAATTCCAAAATGGAAGTTAAAAATAAAAACCGATTTTCATTTACTTTTAATGATAAATTCAAGATCATACAATGCATCTCAAGCACAGATTTATGAAAAAATGTTGTCAAAATTAACTGTCTTTAATATGTGGAAAAAACGAAATAAAATGTAAAATCACTGGCATATAAATGCTTCAAAAAAGAAAATGCGCCCCTTGTCGTACCTTGATGTTTAAGTGATCAGAGAGAAAATCGAATAATATTCCATTCAAAATATGAAAAAAAATGCGCACTTTCATTCATTGATAGTGAACCAAATTCTTGATCCCGCCAAAATCACTATAAACGGATTCCATAATAATTTGTTATTTCTTATACGATAAAACCAATAGTTATAAAACATAAACAATTAAGTACTGTTGACTAAAATCTGAGAGCTTGTGGAAAGCCAGCTATTGCACTCCCCCTACACAATGGGCGCTCATGTAAGCGTATGATATTGTTTGAAAAATTTCCTTGAAATTTAATCTTTATATTACTGACACACAAATATTGTTAGATGATGGGTAGCATAAACGAACAAGTTAATGCCTTAGGGCATAAATAATATGCTTTGCAAATTAAACCGTTTCCTAACAACCAGTGTAATTTTTAAATCGATCGTAGAAATTATTATTTATAAACCATAAATAGTGATATAACTCATCCCGACAGTGCCGGTATATTTTTCGAACCGAAGGCGAGAGTAATAACACACCTGATGAAACACTGACTCTTTCTGCAGGACACATATAATTTTTTCAACTCTATTAGAGAGCAAAATATACTATACTAATAGAACAAAAAAGTCAGAATAGATTGAAAATAATTAGTGAGTCTTCGAATCGAAAACTTGTTGCAAGTAATAGTTAAGAAAAGTTATTGTGCTCGAGTGGTACTTGCCAAATGTTTGAGAAAGAAACTGGAAACTGCATAATTATTTATCAATTTATCCAACTTTCGAGTAATATTAATGTAGATTATTTTCATATATTTTAATTTACTCATTGAAAATTTTCATTAATTATTTAAAAACTATTTATCTGACATTTATCAAACAAACAATAACTACAGTGATTATTTTTGGAAATATTCATTAGAGCTTTATTCTTACTCCAAATAATGACAGATTTGGTTTAAACGCAGAAACATCAACAAATAATAATAAATGTACACAGTAATTTTAGAATTACCATGAAAATTCCTTTACTTTTCTTGCCTAGGGAACGAAATTTTATTTTCTAACTACTTTTTTGTACAATTATTAATAGTAGCAAGACATGAAAGTTTGTTTTTGTTTATTATAAACATATTTTTTGAAACTAATTTAAAAGAAAGTATATGATCTAATAATATCAAAGATTTAGGTAATACTGCAATTGATCAATTCATGAATCAGTGTCAGAAATGTTGTGTGAAAGATGTCGATTGTGCAACTTACGTTCTTATGTTTGTAGTAAAAAAACCAGAAATCATGCACATTATGGTCGATGTATTCGATGATAAAGACTGCATTATGAAGTTAAGAAAATATAGATATTTCGCAGCAACTAAAATGTCCAAACCTTCCACGGCAATAAAAAACTACAGAATATCTCTCTGAAGTAGAAATAGGAGTATTTACATCCAGGTCAAATATAAATTCAAATATGGTTTGCATTAAATGAAGTATTTCCTTGATCTGTAAGTATGTACTTAAATAATTCCCACTAATATGTTTTTTTTTTTGTAATGGTTGAATCCATGAATAATTAACGTGTCCAAAAATCATACTGTATATATCGCGAAGTGAATGAAGGTATTTATAAAACTTTATAGATTTAAAGAGTAAGTATCTCCAATGATTGGCAGCTCCTTTTCTAGGTGACAGTGTAGAAATTGGAAGTAGAAGGAAAAGCATAATTACAAACATTTGCCTCATTTACTTTTATATAAATTTGATTATCCTAACTAATGTAAGAAGTAATACGATAATTTCCCATAATATTACGAGTTATATTTTGCATGAGAATTTATCAAACAAAAATTTCTTTTGTAGAAATAATTCTCCACCCAGAATTTGCAATTTTGATAGATTTTTATATTTTATTGATAACCAAGGAGATTTAGTTACTGTCAAATATTATCACTTATTAATTTTATTAGTGGAAAACTATAAAAATAGCATTTATTTTATTAGTTAATTTTTAAACGAATTTGTGATTCTATTGATAAATTCTCTTTGAAATTATTGTCGTATTTTGTTGATAATTTATATTTTATATATTTCAGTACTTTAATATTTCCTTCGCGTACCTATTGCAGGAGTTGGAGACTTTTTAAAAGTAATTCGATGGTTTCAAAAATTGTAACAAAATAATCGTCGGTAATTTCATCAGACGTGGTGAGATATGTCTTAATTTGTAACCGCACTTCACGTTGCAAAATCTTACGAAATTCTGAAGAGAACCACATCCAATAATAGGAAAAGGCGTGGTGATATATTTATATGAGAGTATATAATCATTCTAGTTATATTCATACGATTTGGAGTTTATACTCGTACTAAAAAAATGCTTACGCACAAAATATAATCTCATGAGCATAAACTCACATTTATTCATACTACTTGGTAGTTATATACAATACCAAATACAAAAAGATATAAAGCCATAATATTCATAGTTGTTCTTGAGTTTACAGGAGTAAATTCGGTAGAATACTACAGATAATACTTCAGATTAAGACCGACAAATGTGAAACATTCATATTTTTCTATTTAAAATAATTCCTGAAAATTCACTTCGAAAAAAGTAGGTATTAATATGTTTGCTAAGGTGCCCCCAAATAGTTACAGCCTTTTAAAACTATAAAATATAGAGTACTATATTGACTAATGCTTTCATCGCTCTTCAGCAACTTTATTGGCCGATTCTGTTCTCAATATTTAAACATTAAAACGACATGAGGATTGATCATGAGCATCTGTGGTGCAAGGTTGTAATTGACCACAAAGTCAAGTGTTTTCGAAGAATTATTCCAGGAAAGGAATCTATCGATTCGGAAGTTACATCTGATGATAATAACATCAAAGTAAAAGGTCGATTTAGTATTACAATTCATGAATGTGAAGACAACAAAACTTCTGTAAACTTCCCAAGTGTTACAGTACATGGAAATCCAAATTGCCAGATAAATACACATTATAATAAATCTAATTGTTACTAATTTCTTTTTATAAATAACTGAACTTAAAGAATTATTAAAATATAAATAGTTATTTCCATACGTAATGATTTCAAAATTGATATTACATAGATTTTCGGAAAAAAAATTGATTTTGACATGTACAAATTTCGATACAATGTTTTTAAAACTTTATTGATCTGCACGAAGACAAATAATTAACAATAGTGGAAAGGAGGGTAAAATAAAACTAATGAGAATGTAGTATTTATTTTTTAACTATGTAAACTTTTTAGCACTATTTTTAAATTTTTTCATTACTTTTAAAATAATTGGAAACGTTTTATTTTCAATACGATTTTTCGTTAAAAAATATTTCTTTTTTGATCAGGATCAGGAAAAAAGTATTTTACAAAACCAGCCATAAAGAGTCAATTTATGGATTATGATGTTTGTAAAGACACTCTTTATTACCATAAAGTGTCGTTTATAGTCTGACACTAAAATAAATCAACTTAATAAACATTTTAATCTTAGAAATAATTTATGTGTATTTAAATAACAAATCAATACTCGATCGCATGTTCAGAAAAAAATTTCAAAAACAAAATATTCACAATGTACATAACTAACTAGTGTCAGGTAAATATATATTTTTGAGGCCATTGTTGAGATTTAGCGTAAAATGAAAATGAACATTTTGTCAACATTCAAATAACTTTTTTGGTACAACATTTTTAATTAAAAATATAAAATATATTACTAACAAATAATTATATTTTTCTTCAAATATGAGTAATATTTAAATCAAATTTTACCTTTTTGTTCACTTTGTTCTGCATGTACTTTTCTTATTTTGGTGACTACAATATTATTAAATATATCCTTCCGAAATCTTCTAATATAACATACTAAAATTTAAATCAATTAATTATATATAAACTCCGGATTAATAAAAGTATTGAAATTATTGACATCTTTTACATTACATTTTTGAGATTTTTTTAAAGAATTTTGTGAAAAAATAGTCTAAACAATTTATCCAAAATCATAAAAGCAGCATTAGCAAAAGTTTCTCTTGAAAGTGGAGATTAAATGTGTCAAGTTTTATAATAAAATAATAATTTTTGTTACATATACAGTTTATATTACCTAGAATTTTGTGCCAAGTTTTATGATTGTGAATGTAAGTTTTAACTTCAAATGAAGTGTGAATCATGAATAAGAAATGAATAAATTTGGTCGAGTTTTTATTTCTTTTGTTCTTTAGTTTTTTAACATTTACTTAGAACTATGTCTTTTTTTTGTCAACACAATTTTGTATAATATATTATCCTAATTGTGCAACTTAGGAACTTTATTTCACAGGAAAATTAAATTTGGGATACATTTTGTTTTATTCCAATTTATATCCTTTGTAACAACCAAATAGACAGGTCTTAACACAAACAAGCCTTTGTGATTATTTTAATGATATTTTATCTATTGTTGTTGAGATCCCAATAATGTGCCAAAATAAAAATAATTACAGCTTGTACTTTTGTTTAGAAGTTACAGTTCACGGTTTAAAAAAAAGATAAAATAACTTTCTCGCAGTAGGTACATAACTTATTTCTTACTTCCGATTCCGTTCACGATTATTCTCAACATCCGGTACTTTAAAATAAAAAAATATGTGTAAAAAAGTCTAGAAAAATATTTGATTTACAGAAGATATATTGTACGTTTCTTTAACATGATAGTTGTGCAAGAATGATAAATGTTAAGGGGACATAAATAAAGTTACGACGTGCACAATCTGTTGCCAGAGATGTCAAAGCAGGGTAACGGGTCACACGTGACCTCAAAAGATAAACTCTGATCGGTCTCCTTTGTTGATTCCTATTCTTCCAGCGTTTATGTATTAATCTGCGATTCTCATTGTGTCAGTTTTAAAACATTCTAGACAATCTTATTAAACGTTACATACAAAAATGTAATATATTTTTTACCGTTAAATATTTTAAACTTCAAACTAATAATTATTTATTTGAAATATTGTTTAACTATTGCTATTTTTAAATAACAATAACCAAGTTAGTGCTGATATTAAATAATTGTGCTATATATATATATATATATATATATATATATATATATATATATATATATATATATATATATATATATATATATATATATATATATATATATATATATATATATATATATATATAGACAAATATAGTTACATTTTACATAGAAGACAATTTGTGCCTGTATAGGCTTGATTTGTTTTCTAGTTCTGCTCTTCTATACTTCTTTTAGGACAGATGGTTTTATTCTTTTTGGGCGTCTATGGGTGTTTTTGTTGGTGTATAGACTGGTGGCTAGTTCGTTTGAGTGATATGTGAGTTGTTTTCGTATGCTAGTGAGTGTTCTCGTATATAGTCTTGTACATGCTTGATTTGGAGGTCCTTATGGATTTTTTGTTGTTGCGGATGTACCATGAAGCGTTGTTTTTCATGCGTAGTACTTTGATTTGGGTTCTTTGTATTTTATTATATTGTACGCCTAGGTATTATATTTCTTCTTTGGTGTCCAATGTTTTATTGTTTATGTTTATCTGTAGACAGGTTACTTTTCTTGTAGTGAAAACTATATGTGTAGATTTTTCTTCACTGATTGTGGTTCTTCATTTTGTAGCCCAAGCTTGCATATCGTCAAGTTTTTTAGAGTAAGGATGTGTATTCTACTAGATCCATGTGTGACGCGATGTATGCTGTGTCATCTGCATATGTGGCAGTTAGCATATTTTATAGACAGAGCATATCTGCTGTGTAAAGCTGGACCAAGTACACTTCCTTGTGGCACTCCGACATTAATTAAGTGTATTTTTGAAGTGGTTTCGTTGCGATTTATTTGGAAAAATCTTTCGTTCAGGTATGATTTTATTAGTAACAAGTATTAGTGAGGCTATTTAGATTTAATTTTGTATAGTAGTCCGGTATGGCACACCTTATCGAAGGCTTGGCTAATGTCAATGAAGGTCGCGGCAATTTTTTTTTGTCTTTCAAGCTATTTCCTATTTCTTCCACAACTCGATGTATTTGTTGGATGGTCGAGTGTTGTTGTCTAAAGCCGAATTGATGAGGTGGGATTAAGTTTTTGTCTTCTATTGTTACGTTTAGTCTTTTTAAGAATAGTTTTTTAATTAGTTTAGAGAGTTGAGGTAGCAGGGATAGGCCTATATGAGGTAATTTCGTGTACTGATTTCCTAAGTTAGCGAATGAGAATTATGATTGCAAATTTCCATTGTATTGGGACATATGTTAATCTGAACATTGCATTGCAGATGTTGGTTATCAAGACTAAGGTTTTTCTAAGCCTTTTAGTATCTTGGCGTATATTAAATCATACCCTGGGTTTTTTTATTGTTTAAATACTTATTATTATTATTTTATTCAGCGCTACGTTATTTTAATTGTTACATAAAACATGAAAAAACAAATAACAATAAATACCATATATCAAGCGATAAAAGTTAAATTATAGGCATATTCACTAATAGAAAAACGCAAAGTAGAATTAACAATCTGGAATGAAGTTAAGGCATAAGTTTCACATAGCGATCAGAATCATTGTTACTAAATCTACCATTGATAATAAATAGGTATATAAGCAGTTTAGGCTGTGATATTTACAACAATATAAAGAATCCTCAATCAAAAATATATATGCAAGGACATAGAACAAATAAATATTCTTTATCAATAATATCAAAAATAGAAGCGGATCCCTACAAATAAGCAAAATACTACATGGATAAAAATAATATTGGTCACAATAATAGGATGGAAAAATGAACCGTAAAATGAATTAAAACAATAAATAGTTAAAAAAATTACAGTATAAATTAAGCAGGCTGTGGGGAAATTTAGGACCTTAATTTCATAATTAAAAAGGAAATTAAAACCATTGTTAAACGGGCAAATTAAATAGCACCACCGCATGATGAAATAGAGACATATTTGTGATTTGGCAGCCTTATATGATTTTGGGCATTGCGGTATCTTAATGGAAATAGAACAACAAGAATCATACTAGTTAGGAAAAATTTAGAAGGGTGTAATTGGACGGCACTAGCAACGTGTATAATTCGCACTTTTCTCACTTCGTCTCCTGTCTAACTCAAAGTCTTTCTCTCGATTCCAAAATTAATACTAAAGACTATCCGCTTCATTACTACTTCCTTCAATTTAAAATTCTCAAATCCTGAATGAATCCAAAAGTTGGCACTACTTTGTGCCAGAAATAGGTAAACATCAGCAATAATATTTAAATAACAATAAAACAAAACAAAAATGCAGACTTAAATGATGGAAATAGGTGAAAGATAACCGACAGGAACATTTAAACGTTAGAATATAATTTAATTAAATAAAATTTAGCGGATTTAAATTTCAAGTCAAATGCCCTGAAGTCTTGGCCACTACAGTAATTATTATAATATAATAATTTAAATCAATTAAATATAATTTAGTGGATTTAAATTTCAAGTCAGATGCCCAGAAATCTTGGCCACTACAGTAATTATTATATATTTTACATTTACACATTTCCAATATATATCTTTTCCATCACACACATTTTTGAATGTGATCTATATCTTCCTTCCGCAAATCACTTTTAATGTAATATGAAATCTATATCGGGGATAGAATGTTCGCACTCCGTCATCTCTTTTCATGAATTCTTCGGTTGGTCGTTCTAAGCTCCGTACTCCCCATTCTATATATTACAGCGTCGCCAAGATGGTGATGATGCGAGCGTCCTTTAGTTGAAACAAAGATATTGACAGGTCAGATATAGATTGAAAGGAGGGCAGATGTGAATGTTACGAGGGCACAAATATTTGAATTTGAGTGGTTGATTTAAAAAAACATGGATTATATAACTTCAATAATTAAGGTTTATAACAGTGATATCATATCAAAATACAGCTTTGAGAACTCTAGTCCGATTTCAGTAGGCGTTAATACTCGTATTTTCACTACATTAAAACTATGTATGTGGCCCCCATTCATCGAAATATCCAAATATGTAGGATTACGTTGCCAATAGCAAGTCCGCAAAAATTATATATCGTTACTAGTTGTTACCAGGGGACATGTAGTTATTTTTACGTTTTTTTACAAAACCCTATTCTGCTAATATGTTTATTGTCATAAATTATTACTTTATATCGTAAATTAACAAGTTCACATGCTTCGTTAAAGTCGTTAAGTTTGACATATTTCGAAAACAAATGTTAAAATGACTGAAGAGTTATATGTTTAATTGCAGCTGAGCAAGATATTCTGCAAAGGTGTATTTTTATTTACTTCTTAAAACGTTTATATTTAATATTAAACATCATTCAATTAATATTAAATATATATTGTAAAAGTATATATAAATCATTAAATTAATATAAGTTAACTGTTGTTTATCGATTAGGTATGTATTATTTTGATAAATTATATATTTGTGAAGGGAAGTCAGATTATATAACCGCACTTTACGTGATACATCTGCTCCTTTTTCTTTGCCAGATGAAAATTTCAGATAATGTTGCCGCTTAAGTAGCGATGCGTATAGAAAATTATTTCTTCAAATATCACCATATGTGAAGACTTCATTAAGAAATGATGGTTTGCTAAAAATATCTTGAGTATGTCCTTACTATTTATATTACATTCTATATGAATACACTGCAAAATTTAGTTTTCAAATTAAGCAGATCTATGTGTACAGACTGCATTAATAAATCCCGAAAATTATATTTCTCAAATAATCTGGAATGATAGATTTTAGGATAGTCAAACTTGAATTTTGCATTACATTTAAAACTTTATAATATAGGAAAATTCGAGTGACGAATTGCCGGTGTCAGCATCGATCCCAAGACTCGTGTCTGATTTAAAGGAAATCATACCACGAACTGATATTTTCTCATATAACATGACTGAAAGTACAGTGATGATGATAAATTTAAAGTTAAATTCATGACAAAAAAATTCGGGTGACGCCTTGATTCGAACCAGGGATCCTCCTCAATTCCGAATTCATTTAAACACAAACTTTAAGCTACATTATCAGAATGTCCGCCATTTTCTTGAACGATTAACTTCTTTTTCCTGGATCTACATCCGGATGCAAATGTTATTGTAATACTTAAAAGATTTAAATTTATATTTTTTTGAACTTCGCCAGATGGCCTTCCTATTCCTGTTTTATTACACATTTGTCTTATCGAAGCAGTTGGATTTAGATTAAAATATGCCAAAACATCAATTTCTACATTGTCATTAAAAATTACATGTCTTCGCTTTTATAGTTCCAATCTAAATTTGTTTTTTAAATTTTTTTAATAATGTCCAGTTGAGTGCCTTCGATTAGGAAACGAGAGGAGCAGGCAATGCATTATTTCTGCATTCACCATAAACTAGTGGAATATCTACCTGCTCATTTCTTGTGAAATTATCCGTAACAATAATATTCAAGGAATCTTGATGTAAATTAAATAAACTAACACTAGATTAAGATAATACTTGTTTTCGTAAGGAATCATGATATAAAAACTAAATTTACTGTCATAGACACTCGAATAGTGTAATTTGTTTGCCGGTGCCACAGAAATTAAATGACTCGTGAGTCTTTTCCAAATTTCTTGCATTGTATCATCGGAAAACTTATTTGTGCGAAATGATATATTGTTTTCCAATTCTTCTACGTATATTTCATATTGTCTTCCGGTTGGTTTTGCAGGTATCTGTTTTATATCTATTGTTTATTAATACAAGTAAATTATTAGAATAATAAATCAAAAATCACGTATTCAAAATGGTAAATTACGATGTCAAACTTAAATTTAAATACTAATGTAAATATATTCTGTAAAGATAAACCTGAAGTTAAATATTATCGTTATAACAACCATAGTCACATAATAACGATAACTTATTAGAAGAAGAGTAGAATAGGTTTCAGAAATTTGTTGTTAGGAATGTCGTTCGACAAATTGCCTAGCGACAGTTGTAAGGCAACGATATCGTTTCAAGTGTTTTATTAGAATAGATCTCTTAGTCTGCACTTTTTGTCATCAAACAACGTTCGCAAAGCATACTTTTTTTATCGTAAAATATTATTTTATTTATTACGTTACACAATAGAAATTTAATTTCAAATACACTGTAGATAACCTATCATTTATTTTGCGAATTATATTTTTAAATAGATATGAAAAAATCGCAGTATTACGAATTAGAATAATATGTTCTTGTAAAAGTTATCTAATTACAAAATATATTTTTTAAATCACTGTTGTTTCGTAACAGCAATATTTCCGTGGTTATTATCACTTGTGCTGCTGATGATGTCTCTGCGTTAATCTGGCAGATTTTGTAACCGCACCCTCTCTGATGTCGGATTGTATATTACCTGCCGGTGCGTGTGGTCAGAAATGTTGTTCGCAACATCGCTTCCCGGTTTCAAGTTCCCGGCCAGATTTAGGGGTTATGTTGTGGATTACCCTGACTGGTATTATATTTAATTACTACATTACGCGCAAAAAATATATTACTTCAAAAAGGCGTGCTGATATATTTATTTTACTGGTCAAGTTGATACGAGTATAATACACAAGGATGTTTTTACACTTACTTTTTTATACAAATAAAAACAGTTTATATATTCAAAGAATAGTTATTTATGTAACTAGGATTGTTGTAAACCTATGAGTGCAATACAAAGAGCTCTTGTAACCCGACTTGTAAACACAATTTTTTCTGCAATCGAACTTTAATTTAATTATATAAATTTTAATAATTACATTCAAACTTCAAAAATATTTATTTTGTACATAATGTAGTTTACAAAGATAAATTTGTTTTGTAGCAACCTATTTTATTGTATATTGTCATTAAACTATGTGATAAACACTCAATTTTTGTACTGAAAATAAGTACCTAAAAACTCAGTTTTTGTACAAAATTTATACCAAGTTATCCACATAATTATTATTTTTTAAATCAAACATTTCAGTTATTAAAATTATTAGTTTTACCAACATCAAAAATTTTGAATTGAACATATGTCGTATTTTAAAATTTTCACAGTCGAATAATAATAAATTATTTTGAAAAAAATGCTATTCCCTCTAAATTTAAATTTAAATTTGCTACCTTTTATATACAAAATTTGTATTCTGAATTAATTTTGAAAGTTTATTAATGAAATTTACACAGAACTTAATTTTCAAATTAAATATTATAACTGAAACATAAATAGCTACACAATGAAGTTTGGCCCGAAATAGCAGGGAACGAATGTAAACGACATTGATTTTTGGTGGCATATTTTTAACAAAGAACATACTGAAATATAACAATCTACCCCCTTGCCTTAAGGGGTAAGGCCACTCTAGAATTTTTAAAAAATTAATTTAAATGCCGCGCGGAAGTATTTCAGTGGGAAAAAAAGCATATATCTATTAGTACTTGTATATATATATATATATATATATATATATATATATATATATATATATATATATATATATATATATATATATATATATACTCGAAACTTTAAACGCGTTTTTCTCGAAATCATATTTTCAAAATCGGGCGAAAAGAAATCTGAAAAACTAATTGATAGATCGTGCTGAATCATTTTATTTCTTATTCTTGATATAAAATACTCAAAAACTACGGGGGCTTTTTTTTAAGTGCTTCATTCGTTTTTATGGTCGTTTTTATACAGAAATTTAGTCCCAAATAATGAACTTTTTTTTCAAACGTGCGCCATTTTGTTAAAAATCTAAATTTTCTAAATCCAGCCCGTAGTTTTTTAGAGTATACATCAGAGATTAAGAAAACATATCCCTTTTTGATCCAGGTCTATTGCTGTTCCCGGAATGTTTTCGCCCGATTTGCCTTACGCGCCGAGAGGAGTCGCCATTTTTTAAAATTTCTGACGACAATTTTAAATATTTTCTTCAAAAAAAAATTTCAATAAAGTTTCAAGACTACTAAATAAAGATCCAAAAACAGTTCTTAAGCAGCACGTTTAGATTTCGTTAAAAACAATCTAGAAAATGGCCCGTTTTTTCCTTGTCTAGAGTGGCCTTACCCCTTAAGACATATAATCATAAATAATTATACAGGGGGTTTCATAACTTCAGGTACATACGTTAATGGTATATGTTATTTGATATGCTGATTACGAATCAAAAAGAATTTTTTTTTTAAATCACAACATTATTATCCATGTTTATTTAAATAAAATTCTATTATAAATAACTGCTAATAATTAAATTGTGTAATTGTTCTTTCATAGTACGTCAGCAAGTCATTTTATTGTTTCTTTTATGAATGATACATACATAACAGTGTAAAAGAATTGATGATTTGTTTTAAAAATGAATAACGCGAACGGATTTAGTGATAGTGAATTAGTGGACATAGTGCTAGCATATGGAGAGGCGAGATAAAATGCGAGACTAGCAAAGACGGCATCATAACCACCGTATGTTGGTTGGAATTACACAACGCCTGCGTGAAACTGGATCTTTGCGACCTAATCGTGGTAGAGAGGGAGGCCCTCACCAAGTAAGAAATCGTCACATTGTTGAAGATGCAATTTTAAACGCCGTCCATGCTGACCTTACAGTTAGCACAAGAATAATATCACGACTTTTACATGTTCCATATTCCAATGTTTGGAGAACTATTCGGAATCATGGTTATCATCCGTACCATTTTCAAAGAGTGCATGGACAACTACAAACTGACCATCCAGCTCGGGTAAATTTTTGTGAGTGGCTTCTATAACAACATGCCCTAAATCAAAATTTTATCTCGCACATAATCTTCTCTGATGAAGCGACGGAGTTTATAATTTTCATAACTCACATTTGCGATTGAAAATCTGCATGTTACTGTAAGAAGCAATTTCAAACAGCGATTTTCTTTGAATAACTGGTGATAGGACGTGGTGGTCCTGTGTTCTGTGGCATCGGCACACTATTAATAAGATTATATATATATATATATACGCCAGGTACAGGATCTAGATCTCCGGATCTAAATCCATTAGATTTTTATTTTTAGGGCTATTTCAAATCATTAGTTTATGATAACCAGGAAGGTCCTGAAACTCTAGTACAACTAAGGGAACGGGTTGAAAATGCTGCAAATTTTATGACACATCATAATTCGTTCAACGAAGCTTGCAGCATATCTTTAATTCACAATGCTGCATTATGTATGGCACAGAATGGCAACAATTTTGAGCAATTTTTGTAAAAATTATTCGAATTGTATGTGTTTTATTTATTTTGACATGTCAATTATTTTGAATATATAATAAACTATAATTATCGATTCATTAAAAATAATTAAATTTTGTTTGTTTATTTTACTAGTATCATGTAATTTAAATTGTTGGTAACCTACTTCATTGTTTGTGTTTAATAGGAAAGCGAATCCAGTGCAATACTACAAAAAATGTTTTAGGTAAACAACCCTTAATGTTTCGAATATTACAAAAACTCTTTTAGATTCGTAATCAGCATATCAAACAACATATACAATTAACGTATGTACTCGAAGTTATGAAACACCTTGTATATAAAACTTATAAGAATTTAAACAAATATAAATTATCTAGAAGTTACTGAAAAGCACAACACACAGTTAGGATGACTAGTAAGTGTAACGTCATTTTTTTGCCTTTTATTTTCAGTATCTTCACTTCGTATATCGCAGCTTATTTCTACAATAGGTTGTCTGATGTCTGATTGGAGAGCGAGAGTTATAAAGCAAAGTATGCTGAAGCCGCTGCCAAACTTCCACTTGTCTGGTACTTTATATATTTTCTCCGAAAGTTGACTCCAGTCAACCAAACAGTAATTACCAAATGTCGGTTTGTTAAGAAGCTTACACAATGTACAACGTAGTTACGCTTTACGTCCTGTTATATACAACTTTTACGACGAGATAATTTCAAGATAATATGATAGAATTCCTTTATCTTGCAAAATAACTTTATAAGACTTGATTTATAGCGGTACCGTTACGTGACAGTGTTAAGACGGGTTTTCGTAATAATAACAAAAAGTTTGTAATACGAATACATTTTAATATATATTTTTTATTAATTTAACAATGTAAATTTAAATTGTTAATTAATTTCATATTCATTAAAATAAAATATTAATTTTATCATAATTTGAACATATCTAGTATTATGATAATTAGATTTGAAAAATAACAGTGGTATTAATAAATGCATTATAATACTTTACGTAGCTTAAATTATATGAATATATAGTATAATAAAATTCTCATAACTCAAGCTTCTATAACTCTGAAATCATACATATTAATGAAAAGCAGTCAATGTACTATATCACTTTGAAAGTAGTCGAAATGTGGACAATGGGAGTTAAATATACAAAGTACGTCACATAACTCTGTTTCGTACATACGCTGCTCTGGCGCCTGTTTATTTGAATTTGTATTATTAAATATATACATAATATCAGGGTTCGTAAATATCATGATATTTATAATAAGTATCAAAATATCTGATATACAGGGTGATTCTGCGAAGACGAACCCCCTCCTTAACTTTTTTATTATAAGAAATAGAAAAATGTTCTTCATATACAAGTTATAGTATATTAAATATACTATTTTATGACACATATAGAAATTTTTTATAAAGTCAGGTTTAGATGATACGACTATCAACTTTTATTTTTCAAATGGGAACCTAGAATTATTTTATTAAAATAAAAACCGCCATCATCTTCTCTTTTCAACGATGTATTATTACCTGTCATAAATGTATATGAAAAAAATCGAGATAAATAAGGTAATTGAGACATATCAGAAATTATTTTTATTCGACTATTCTAGGAGGCTATGCGAAATTAAACACAATGTAAAAAGGTAAAATTTATGACAAAACACGTGAAACAAGTATCAAATAAATATCTGCATTGTTGTCATTCATTTTACCTTTTTACATTTTGTTTAATTTCGCATAGCCACCTGAATAGATGAATAAAAATTAATTCTAACATATCTCAATTATCTTATTTATCTCGATTTTTTTCATATACATTTATGACAAGTAATACACCGTTGAAAAGAGAAAAAATAGCGGTTTTTATTTTAATAAAATAATTCTAGGTTCCCATTTGAAAAATAAAAGTTGATCATGTAAACCTGACTTTTTTTAATATACTAAAACTTTCATATGAAGAAAATTTTTCTATTTCTTAAAAAAAATAAGGAGGGTTCGTCTTCGCAGAATTACCCAGTCTAGGATATATATCAGATAAATATCACTTTTTGGATATTTATTTTTTAATTTTAGTTTTTGTACACATTTATTATCACAATAGGAAATACAAAATAAATTATTACTCCTAAATAAAAAATTAACATAGGTAATGAAAAAAAGTAAATATACATTGAATGGATACACAAATATTATATAGTACTAAGAATAGTAAGAATATTTAAATAATCCTATATCCTAGATAGGGGTAAATCATCAACTTCTGATGAACTTCCTGAACATTCCGTTGCAAATAGAGACTCACGTGGACAAATCCAATCTAAATTAGTTTTTTTTTTGTAGTTTATTTCTGGTTTCAATATTTAAACATAAAAACTAATTTACCGGCTTTGTCGTGACCGAGACGATTACGTAATTGAGATTGGACAATGCCAAAAGTGGAGAAATATCGTTCCAGCTCTGCTGTGGCTGCTACAGCAGTGTGTAACTTTTCACATAATTCAATAAATGTACTTTTATTTGGCCACCCTGACTCATTGATAGTTACACTTTTCCACCATATTAAAGGATTTGTATTTCTAAAATTAGTACCAAATAAAAATTTTGGAAATGGTTCAGACTTTGCCGTTAATGACATCACAAATGGCACACAATTCGGATTTATGTCGTTGAGAAACTCGTACGCTAACTCTTTTTGAGAGTTATTTAATCTTTCACCCAAAAATTGGTGATCTAACAGATTCGCTAAATAGTGAGGTGCACCTAAGGCCATGTCACGTCTTTTATAATATAGTTTTTTCACATTTAAAGATTGCTCTTGCAAGACCTTCTCCAATTTATTCCATACCTCAACAGCAATTGAAATATTTGTAGCATCTCTTTGAGTACGGTCAAGAGCTACAGATATGGGATTTAATCTAGCCATCAGATCCTTCGCATTAGCAACTAAATTAACGTCATTCACTATTCTAGAAATATCATTGCCAATGCCATCTTTATTATCTTAGCATAACTGAACTAAAATTCCTCTACTGTCCAAAAACGACTTTACTGCCTCATTCATAGTATTCCAACGAACTTCTAAAGGCATATCAAATTTGTTTCCACCAGCTTGTTTATATAGGGTAGAAGGTAAATGTTTATTTCGAAAATATTTGACAACCTTTAAAATATTTTCAGTTATAGCCGGACCTTCTACATCATGATCTAGTAAATTTAAAAGGCGAGATAACCATCCATACTGAATTACATATAAATCAGTACTTAGTTCTTTTCTCATTTTTTCGACGTTAGCCCATTGTCCGTAACAAAATTTTTAACTTTGACATTAAAATTAAAATCAAGTAAGACGCTGTATGTGAATGTCCTGAAGTATCCTCAACATGTACTAAAACAGTAAATCCAGTTTGAGTAACAATACTGCAGCAAACTAAAGGTTCAATATGAATATTGCTCCATCCATCCAAACACATCTAAACAGTTTCTCCTTCTATTTTTTCTTTACATTGTTTTGATATATCTTCATACACTTGGTTCAAAATTTGTCCGCCAATTTAGTAAGCTGATGGTGTCTTGTAACCACGTCTTAATAAACTACACATTTCTTTAAATTCTACATGTGGTCCGCATGCAGAAATGGGGTATTAGTTGAATACAAATATTTTCCAATTTGTTTGTCTATCAATTGCGCATATTGTGAGGATGTAGATATTATTTCAGTGTCTTTACTTATATTTAAAATATATCGTTTAACAGGCAAAACAGTACTTATTTTTTCTTCATTATCTGTAAGTAAAATAATTTTATAAACTACAAGCCAAATTAAACCTAACCTAGACGGCTAGACATCGCTGTATAATGTAATAAATTAAATTTTAAGATGCTTACCTTGAGTACTTGTTGATGGTTGAGGGTTAATTGTACTAGTCGTTTCCATAATTGTAGTACTTTCCTCTGTAAAACAAATAGTCGCATGGTTTTTCATTCGCAACGGAATTCCTTGCATTTCTTTTCGACATATTTTACATCTAGCCCAATCACCTGTGTTATTGGCTTTGTCAACAAACTTAAAATTTAACCACACAGGGTCCTTCATCTTTGGCATTTTGTAAGCTATATTCCACTACACCACAACACACGAAATAAACGCAGTTTGTTTTCACATTGCACACCGCGCACGTAGGGGATCACACGAATCACTAAAATTATTGATGTGAAGTTAGTCAAAAGCTAGTAAAGTAGGAATTATCTTTAGAATATAATTTTAACAGAATTAATGAAAGTAATAATGAGAGGTATACTGTATTTATTACAGACTATTTGAAATTTTTATATAATGGATATATATCATTGCAAAAATATGACGATATATATCAAAATAAATATCATAATATATATATCGATCGATATATATCTTCGAACCCTGCATAAGATGATACATATAATCATTTCCGTCCCTATTGCTAGCCAATATATATTAACGAAAATTGGAGTCTTGCACATGCTGCGGAAGCGATCGGACGTGTTTATAGTGCACAATTGTTTGTTATTATGAGTTATTTTTTAATTTGGGGTATACGCTCGCCGAGGCGAAGTTTTTGTAGATCGAAGCCTCAGTGTAGTGGTTAGTGCTAAAGTGAGAATTTTCCGAAGATCTTCTACGAGAGTGGAATTTTCGAGAAGACATACTCCAAAGGTCCTTGGAGGTAGTTGGGGTAGTTTGGAGATAGGTTTATAGGGAGTGGTGATCGTTTCGGTGGATTGCTGGGCTCCTCTGGCCAAAATATGTGACCTTTTTTCCGGCGCGGAATCAGGCGTGAAGTCAGTTGAGGGGATGGAAGTGGTACCGGGTAGAAAAAGGAAGATAGTGTCTATGGCGGATAACATAGACTATCTATAGCAGTATAGGAAGATTGGGAGTAAGATAATCGCCAGGTTCGAGAGTAGCAAGGCGATCACTAAAGATTTAAAATTCTTGGTAGATACACTTACAGAGATGGAAGCAGTATTAAATGGATAAGGAGGTTAAGGAGGAGTTGTTCGAAAACAACCTCAGGAATGTAGTAACGGACAAGGAATTTGTGGAGATAGTCTGGTTAATAAGAGGGAACAAGGGGATAGTCATACTGGAGGTGCCATTTAAGGCCAAAGAAGCGATTTTAGATAGAAGATATGGGAGAATACACTTAGTGCTCGAGGTGTGTAAGGTCAAGGAGATGGACACCGTACAGCGCTATTTTAAGTGTTACGGGAGAGGGCACATGTCGCGGGAGTGAAAATTGAAGGGGACTGCATGCAAGAGATGCGGAGAGCTAGAATATATATATATATATATATATAAGAAGGCAGGATATGTGACTTGCCATCGACGATGCGCGTTTACACCGGCACCAGTGAGAGAAAAACCAAGGCGGTGATCGTCGTTATCGATGACGCTCTTGATATCATGGTTATACCTGAGCTGGTCACGTAAACTGGAGTGTGCATATATTTGAATTGTACTGTAGATTATGTGGTGACATCGATTATACCTATGGTATATAATAATAATAATTTATTTCCAACAAAATCATAACATTGATATTTGGAAAAAATACATAAAATATATAGAAATAACGAAAGACATTTTACATTTTATAAAAATACTTGTAATAATTAATCAATCACCTACGAATAACAGTTAACTAATGAAGTTACAAATTAAGTGCAATCAAGTAAATGAAATAGTTACTTATTCTAGACATTGTTACAATAAACCAAAGTACTGTCATATGTGAAATGAATTATTTTTACAATTATTTACGAATTCAATTGTGTTTTATTCTTTATTCACAATATATATTTGATACATGAGATACAATTCTTCACAGGATGTTGCTTCAATTCAACAGGAATTAAGTTGTAATATCTAATTACAACATAATCAGAACACTTATCATAAGCAGACTAATTGTGTTTTGGAACAATTATTGTTTTATTTGTTTGTCTTGTTGTACGGTTTACAGACTGAAAACGAGATTTTCTTAATATAGCAAAATTTAAAATTTGTAGAATATGTAGAGAGGGAATATGTTGAAAGGGTACTGGACACATCGGGCAACTGCTCACTAATAATTGGCATAGACTCCTAATGGTTTAGTACAGGGGAGATCCGATATGGAAAGTGACTCTAACGTAGCAATTAGAACGAGAACCTAGTAAGGGGCAGGGATGTTACGTTGGGTAATAAGGCAGTAGATAGATTGCATTGGGAATGGGAGATTTTGCTCGGTTGGTTGAATGACAGTCTTTAAATTATGTTATTGCAGATCAACATAGATTTATCGCAGGTCATTCAACTATAACTAATATGGTAATTTTCAAACAGTGCGTCTCAAACGTCTTGGAACAGAAACTTCAGGTTGATTGCATATACAAAGATTTCTACAACGCGTTTAATAAATTATTGATTCTAAAACTCAAGAATATTGGATTTTGTTAAATTGTTATTTTGAATTACTTTCATCATATTTATGTAATCGAACTCAATTAATTCTTATTGATAGTTTTAAGGCAAAAAACTATTCTGTCTCACCAAGAATTCCGTAAGAATCTTTTGCTCTTTTCATTATTTATCAATGAGATTGTCAACGTCAAATTTTCTAAATGCTTTATGTATGCGGACGACTTTACATTCCACCGTATTCACGAAAATAGCCTACCAGAATTCCAAGTTCACTTTTTTTGTTCCTCTTACGACTCTTTTTTTTGGGCTGTATACGCAACAAATTCCAAACGGATTCATATAATATAATTTTATACTTGCTCGTTTTGTCCATAATTCAATTCATTTATTTTCACATTGCGTTGGTCCTGTTAGGTTGAATACATAACATGCAGGGTTTTTATAATTTGAATACACCTAGCACAAAATATATTCTTCACTTCGATGTCGTCAAATTTATACCATTACCGAATGAATCCCTTTTACCTGTACACTCAATTTAGATGCTTCATTCATAACAGTTTCTAAGCGATTACCAACTTTAGATTAATTTTTGGTGAAGAGAAAACGACGGAATTTAGAATATTTGTCTTTGAATACCACAAATAACTGAAACCCCAACTGATTTAGCTTGCAATAGTCTACAGATATCTCCACTAACCAGATATCCAGGTTCTGTAGCTTGATAACTGGCGTTTGTTTTGAAGGACTTTTATCAAACTTTCCTACTATACATTGATTATAATTTCTTTAACAATTTTGACTTACTAATTGACCTAACACTACTATATATCTAATTATAAAAGTACTAGGTCAGTAAAGATTAGTGAATAAATAATACAATACTGTTATTTATAATTGATTTCATTTCAACTTATCCAAATTAATTGTATTCACTAGGAATGTGCTGACTTTGACTTGTTACACTTTCTCAAATTTCTGTACTACATCTTATTTCTCTTTCTTCTCTTCATTAAGCGTTCTTCAATCTTATACAACATCCAAAATACAGTGATGTCGAAATATAATCTCTTGTCTATTCTAATAAGCCCAAATTTCCTGAATAATTAATTTTTTAATGGTAGGGTTAAAATTAATTTCTTTCACTTTATTTGTCATAGTTCGCAACAAAAATTATTCTAGACCTGTTATTGTCCATCTTCTAAATATAAAAAACATTTGTATTTGCTCATATTATATTCCTGCATTAAATAATTTTTACAATCACATAAAATCACATTAAATCGCCTTTGGAATCACATTAAATCATCTTTGGAATCACATTAATTTGCTTTAAATCACATTGAATAACATTAAATCATCTTTAGAATATACTTAGATAACAAAATCAATTCGTCATTTGCTTTTTGCAAATTTAGTGATGATTTTATCGACCTCAATCTGAATATGGAGAAAAGCCAAACCGGTGAGACGTTCCTCCTCCATGGTGTAGGAGAATGTGTAGCTTTAAGCAAAATTACTTTTCTATAAACAATTATAAACTGGCGAGGAAAAATTTCCCCTAAGACCGCCAACACTTTTTAAATCATAAAGATAAACGGTTCTTCGATAGAATGTAAAAAAAGTTGAATTTCTAAGTGCAAATGTCGGTAGTCAAATACTTGACACTTGACTAGGTCTTAAATAGAATACCTCCCCCATCTGCTGGTCGAAATAATATCTCCACAAAATATTGGTTTTTGGCTATTTATTAGAATAATGAATCAAACAATAGTTCTTAATTATTTTAGAATTTTAAGTTCTTAGATAATATTTTCTATATAATTTGTTTAACAAATTGAGTTATCGTAAATAATTACATCAATATTATGTATTAGGGCCAACATTTAAAAAAAAGTCCATGCTTAGGAGGGGTCATGACCCCCATGACCTTCCCCCTGGATCCGCCCCTGAACATAGTTAGCTTAAAACGTGCTAACTTAAACCTTAGACTTCATTTCTGGATAATATTTGTATAAAACTCAGAGTCTACATTCACTTGGTAAATTATCACTTAATAACAATAACAAAATCAAGTTGTGTAAACAGTGCAGTTCATGCAGAATAGATATGAAACCTACTATAAACTTGCTTTAATGGTGTGAGTATAAATTGCACTAGCACAGTAGATGGCAAGTAATTACATCGTGTATGAAAGTTGAACTCTAATGCATATTAATATAGTTTTAGGACCAGTATAATATAAATTTGTACAGGATGGTGTATATTTTTTCAACAAAGAAGAATTTAATGCAAGGTAGTAAGTAAAAGCCTGAGATATAGTAAATAATAGTATATTATGTAACAAGTTTTATAAAGTCCCTTCAGTTAGGAGTGTATGAAAATCGAGTCATAAACGCTACGTTCGAAAATTAAAACAATAAAAACAAAGTATTATGAATTATTTCAAAAGTAAGGTTAAATTACAATGATAGATGCCTGAAGCAAATTTCACTCCGTCTCAAGCATGAATAAATCATTCGGCTTGCTATATGTGATTAAGATGTTATTTAGCGCCCTGGATATCTTTATTTATTCCACTACACTATTATTCGAGCAGTAAGTTTTCATGATATATATACCGGGTGTAACACGAAAAGTGAAACATAGGCGTTTAACATGGCAAATCAGTTTTTCCGTGCGCATTGCTTTCCTAATTATTTTAGGACAAAATGTTTCAAATAAATGTTGTAAAGAATAAAATTCTACATCCGAATCAATAAACAAAATTTATTTTGACTACTTCATAACTGCAGAAATTAAATTTGAAAATTCACGTAATTTCAATTTAATAGTAATAGCCATGGAATTAAAAACAAGAGATTTTTGCATGTGGAAATAGCACAACTTTTTCCTCCTTTTTTTTTCTTCGGTTCACTCATGTCTACATTTATGTACTTTGTAATTAGTAAAATAAAAAGTAAAATATATTTTTTCAAATAACTTACTTAGCGATATCAGTACGTAGAATGGTATAATTAGATTTAATAGTGCAATAACTATAGAGATTAAGTATATTATTGTTATTAACACAATAAACTAAATAAAGTTAATAATTAGTAATCCAAATAAGTTGTACAGACGTTTATCTAAAATAATGCGTTGCATCTAGCTACCATAATACATTGATAGTCCAAGCGGTGTAGACTTGTGACGTCAGAGTAACCCCCCACTACAACAGAGCGTTGCCGTATACACGAGCATAGGCGATGAGCCATCCTGTAGTGTTTAGTATCCTTGGTTAACAATGTACTATACGTCAAAAGTGCCTGCTAGTATTGGATACCAGGATTACTCTGGTTTTCTGGACCTTTTAACAATTTTAGAAGTTAAGTTTACCTTTACAAATATTTATATATCAGGAATCAGTATGTTATTTTTCACTATAAGATATATATAATAGGAATACAATTTAATTTTTTCTAGTTTCAGATTGTTTTAATGAAACAAAACGATGCCATACTACTATCAAATATCAAATTAGTATGAGTACGAAGAACTGGTTATACACTATAATTACTTTGTGAATACATAGCATTTGCGACAATTACTGGAAATCGTTTTTGTTTTAGCGTTGGGATTTATATACGAGAGTTATCTAAAAAGTTTTGAGCCTCAATATATGTAAGCGTAGTAATTCGTTAAAACTATTCTAGTACTACAATTGTACATGTTTTGAAAGATATCTCTGAAAATTTCAGCTGTTTTTGACACTTGGCTATTGTTTGACTGACGATTGTGTCAGTAGATGTTAGCGTTTTTGTAAAAATGAATGTAATATAATATTGTGCCGTGACTGTTTTTGTTTTTTTAGGATTGTCACGGAATTGTGTTTATCGATCATGTCAAAAAAGTAAAACAATATACGCAGTATTATTTAACAACCTGAAGGCAAAAACTGTTGCAATATTTAAAGAAGAATAAAATGCTTTTCCACCAAGACAACACATTGACAGTCGTCATGGCCAAAATTTACGAATTGCGGATCGAATTAATTTTTCAGCCACTATATTCACCAGATCTACATAATTTTGTAAAACATTTTAATTATGTTTAAAAAGTTACCAAATATTTAGAAGACTAAATATTTATTATTTTAATCAAATGTGATGTGTGCTATTGAAATATATAATTTAATAATTATATGATATTTACATGAATTTAGTTTTCTTCCACGGTTAGTAGTAATTTAAAATAAAATAGCTAATTTTAGGCTATTTTAAATTCAATTCTAACAGTAATTAAACAAGTACAATATGAAATGTTGACCGATTTAGAAATAGAATTTTATTCTCTACAAACTTGTATGTATTTAAATGATATTTGTCCACAATAATTTGGGCGACTCATCTTTGAAGAAATAATTAATTTAATATACTCGAAAGCTGTAAAGATCAGTTTATTTTTGGTAGTAATAGTTATTTACGTTATAAATCTGCTAAATAAATTTTTACGAGAAAACAGTAGCCTGGAATATCAAAATGAGATAGATTTATATTCAGTTTTTTTTTGTTTTTAAATGATGTATGGAAACTATATTTGTTTGTACCATCACTTGTTTATTATTCTAACAATATTGTTGCTGCTCAAGTTATAAATGATTTTATTTTTTCCTAGAAAATATTTTAAAATTGACTGATTACCACTTATCACTATATGCTTCTATTTTAGTTTTATTTAATTTTTGTATATTTCAAATTTGGAAACAACTATTAAAGTAAACCTGTTAAATGCAATTGTATTTTTATTTATAAAATATCAAGAATATTTCACTTAATTTATATAGATAATAACTAAATTAGAATGATAAAATAAATCATAATTTACACTCTTTTAATTATATATAAAATTGGTAAAATATAATATTAGCTTTGATATAATGTAAATGTAAAAGCAATAAATAATAAAATTTATTGCATTTGTTTTCATATAGTATTTGTAAATTTTTTAATCATATTTACTTTCACGTAGCTATTACAATTAAAAGGATATATGAATATTGTTTTTATATATTGCATTAAAAAATCTTGTCAAATTTGTTGTCGATTCATTTGGTTCATTGTAATAATCAGCGCCATCTATTACATGTTTTCTATACTATTTGGCAGCGAGAATGGCAACGCAAAGCAAACTTACACGAACAAGATTTATACGCTATGAACATTGGAGTGGGAGGTGTTGTCGACACTATGGGTTGTCGGCGTTATGGACTTCTCGGCACTATGGGTTGTCGACGCTGTGGTTTTAGACGCTATGGGATGCTTCGGTTGCATGGATATGATCAGTACTTTAAATTTTATGTCTGGAAGTATTACTGTTGTACAACATTTATTTAAAAAAAAAATAATGTTTCATTGGTCAACTTCACTCCGAACGGGATGAATTTGACCACTACTATATTTTACAAAAATGGAGTTTATCACTGTCTGGGGCGAACATGACTTAAACAGAGCGAGTATTTATTTAACTTAATTCTTTATTTAAAATCATACAGAAAAAAAAAAAAAAACATTTCCAATACAAAACAAGCTAACATAAAATTATCTTTTTATTGAAACGAAATTATTAAATTTTATTTAAGATTTAAATTTAACTTATTTACATTAAAATATAGTTCACCCCTACGACCTACAGTTGGTTCACTTAAATGTTTTTTAATGTATTTTATTGAAACTGTATTTTGGTCCTCATTCTCAGGCCATATAAAACCATCAGATTTAGACTTAAGAAAATTTTCTGTAGCTTCATCTTCGTTTATTGATAAAACTTTATCAATAAAATGCCTAATTGTTTTCTTTGTCTTACATTTCACCACTACCCAATTGTCTGGCTTTACCTCATCTTCATTAGTTTCCTTTCGGAATGCTGTACTTCTTCAAAGCGCGATTAAGACTTATTCTCCCTCTAACACTTCAGTTAAACATTTTTCTAACGTTTCTCCACTGTATCCTTTCAAGCGTTTAGTGCCCTCTTTATGTTTATACACCCGCGGCATGGTAAATGTAACGTCCTTCTGCTGCACAATGCTGTGTTCAATTGAATGGATTTATCATGTAGAAAATTGTAAACAAAATATTGCAGGTTTAGACATGTCAATGGTCAACTTCACCCATTAGGTCAACTTGACCCCAAATTACTTCAAAAAGTGCGTAAATGAACAAATCCCGTAAATTATGAAAAGTGAAACAATTTATTATATATATATGATATCGAAATTTTTTTCTTAGATTAATGGTTTATACAAAAACATTTATTACTTCAACATAACATTATAAATTTTAAGTTTTTTATATGAAAGTTTTTATTGTTAGTATGCAGTTGTAAATCCAAATTTTTATTCTCATGTTTGGTAATGATATACTATACTTTTATTTATATGTTACGTACGAGTATAGTGTTATTTAAATATTATAATTATTTTATAAAAATTATTGTATGAATTATGAAGTCCGAAAACATTTTCCAACTTTTCGGTCAACTTTATCCCAGTGGTCAAGATCCCCCCATTTTACGGTACTGTGGTGTAGATTAGAACTAGTGCAGTTCCTGGTTGATTCGAGTCTACCGGCTGGTAACTGTATATTTCACTTGAATACTGCTATACTTGTTATTTTACCACACATTCTGTACTATTAAGAAAAAGTGCTTATTATGCAGTGTAACAAAATAAAAAGAAAATATTAAGATTAAATACTCAATGCCACGGTTAATAAGCTGATTCCAATGAATATCTATTAGTTGCAAGGGTAATTGATCTTGATTGACTTATGAAAACTACATTAAATACAATATTTAATTATAATTTCATTTGCATATTACAGTGATGCTATTTGGCAGCGTTAAATGTACATTCAATATTGGTTATGAATTAAAAAAAAATGAATTAAGTAAAAAGACATTTTCATACGTTTTAATATAATGAACAGATTATACCCGGCATAATACGTAATATATTGCCATGAAACAGGGTAAACTTTGAACACATTATACACAAATTTTGCGACTATATAAAGTTTATAGCACTAAAAATAATCGTCAGTTACAAGACATATTTTTATTTATTTATACCATCAAAATATAACTAATTTTTTACACTTTGCATTTATAGGATGCTTCATACAAAGACAAACAAATAAAACGATTTTAACCCTACCGTTCGCCACTGGAAAGTTTTAACTTGTGAAACTAAATATTTCAAACTGTTTCTCATGAATTTTAATGCGAAAATAAATAAACCATAACATTTTTCTCATGAGCACTATTGTAAAGGATCTCGTTTCGCTCTCATGACTGCATGGATGCATCGTCACAAGATACGAAGTGTGCATCACACATAGGTAACGGTATCACCGGGAGCAACATTTTTAATATATTAAAGCAAAATTACAAAAAAGTTGGGCAATTTATTAAAGAAAACAAGTAAATCTCGACCGGTTTCGACCATATCTGGATCGTTTTCATTGGGCGACAATTCAAAATTTACAAATATTTGATATTAAAATGAAACGTAATAAATAAAATAGACAATTTTTGGCACCGTTACAAAGTATTAAAATAAAAGATCATCATTTTAAAATGTTTATGCTAGCAACATTTTAATAACGTAACAATACTATTTCCTGATATTTTCCTCAAAATAAAATCCTGTTAGTCCCTCAAGGATAGGAGTTCTAATGTAATCACCTGCTTAGTCTCATGATAAGTTCAATGTTGCAACCTCATAAAATTTAAAATCCCTCGAAAACTCTCAGAATAGATCGCCTTATTAAAAATGAAAAATTTCTTAATAATATTTATTATATATAATATTATTTCTTATCTTCAAATACGAAAATATAATATATATTTTAAACCAAGATGGCAATAAGTAAATACTTTATTACTACTTACTATCCTAATAATATACATTTGTTAATACAAGAATTGTGCGGTAGGTGGCTCAGTGGTATCGAGTCGGCCTGTGGGTCTTGAGAACCCTGGTTCGATCCCCACAGCCGACAAACAATTTTCACCAATTTAAAAAAATCTACCTCTGTGGCTCCTCCTCTACTAATATCTTTGGAGGCCGTGATTTGACGGCTGGTAACCGCACTTCACGCGAAAAAATATATCTCTTACCGAAATCTGCTTAGACAGAGTGCCACACCCAGTGATATATTTATTTATTTATTACAAATAAATATTTTAAATTGCTATCAGTCTTACACAGACCCCTATAAATATTTAAAAATTAAATTATGTGTATATAATAAGATCGAAATAATATTATGCTCTGATTCTTAAAAAGAAAAACGCTTTATTTTTATACGAAATCCCTTTGTCAATTTTATTTTAAGAAAACCCCTTAAAAAGGGGGATATATGACTTAAGTTGATTACACTGGATATGATACGCCACTGAATTCTGGTAAATTAATTTTAATATAATACTCATTCTACACATATTTATACCATATGTATTTGATTTTGCGATGTTTCAAAATAGAACCTAGAAATCTACAACACAATGTGTGCAGTGATGCAATATTTTCTAAGCTGGCTGTGCATGAAACAATGGATGGTTTGCAGACTGAGGACACAATACCGCTGCCCAACGTTATTACTGTTTTTAACTGCTTCTACTGAGTTCGTTGTCTCCATGACAGCTTATGTCATGGTCTGATATTTGTTTATTGTGGACAAAAATTTTATTAATTTCCTATTGCGAATATCAAAAATCAGTCTTAAATAAAAATAAATATATTAATACTTGTATATACAGTATATCCCATGACAATTATACCATATAAGTTTTCAACTGATGTGTCATGAGACGTCCATAGGTGTGCCGAAAAAATGTCAATACATACTTTAATTAAGAACTTCATTTTATCGTAGAATCTGTGATAAAAATAAATATTCTCCGAAAATAATATTAAACAAATGTAAGTTAGATATACGTGTAATGTATTTTCCTTAACTGACTTTTTATAAGAGTATACGTTATATTCATAATGTGGGTAAATATCTATATAATCATAAATTCTCGAGCGAATCCTCATTGATCAGGAAAACACTACTGCCAGTACTCGTACACATGTCTGCTTAGTGTATTTACGTTTTCAAAACATTTGAATGTTCAGACGATTAAAATTGTGTTTCTTCCATTACAACAGTGTAGAATTTTAAATTTGAACTTTTAACAACTGTAATGTGAAACAATTTTGTAATATCAGTATAAAAGTAATAAAATATTTGCTACGAAACATACTTAACAAAATAATATGCGTTTTAAATGTAATAGATAAAATTATAATTATTAATTAAAACACGATCGTAGAAAAAGTAGTGTACTAAAATAGTCTTTATTACACGAGTGGGAAGTAAGTAAGTGCAATAATATTAGCTCTAAGCTTGGGTATGATTCCCTCATAATCAAAAACTGTGTCACTGTAGACGAACCCGGTTGTCAATGCCTATATAGGATTCTCTCGGAACGAAGCTACGCTTAGACACTGTGACAGAAAAATTCAGTTGATGCCATATTTCGAACACAGGTGACGTGGTGTAGCGGTTAGCATCTCTGCCCGGTATGCGGAAGGTCCCTGGTTCGAATCCAGGCGTCATCAGAATTTTTCTGTCATAATATAAATTAACTTTAGTCAAAAACTACAGGTATGATTACCTTTAATAATCACACAACTTAATAATATTAGCTCTAAGCTTGGGTATGATTTCCTTATAATCAAAAACTGTGTCACTGTAGACGAACCCGGTTGTCAATGCCTATATAGGAGTCTCTCGGAACGAAGCTACGCTTAGACACTGTGACAGAAAAATTCAGTTGATGCCATATTTCGAACACAGGTGACGTGGTGTAGCGGTTAGCATCTCTGCCCGGTATGCGGAAGGTCCCTGGTTCGAATCCAGGCGTCATCAGAATTTTTCTGTCATAATATAAATTAACTTTAGTCAAAAACTACAGGTATGATTACCTTTAATAATCACACAACTTAATAATATTAGCTCTAAGCTTGGGTATGATTCCCTCATAATCAAAAACTGTGTCACTGTAGACGAACCCGGTTGTCAATGCCTATATAGGAGTCTCTCGGAACGAAGCTACGCTTAGACACTGTGACAGAAAAATTCAGTTGATGCCATATTTCGAACACAGGTGACGTGGTGTAGCGGTTAGCATCTCTGCCCGGTATGCGGAAGGTCCCTGGTTCGAATCCAGGCGTCATCATAATTTTTCTGTCATAATATAAATTAACTTTAGTCAAAAACTACAGGTATGATTACCTTTAATAATCACACAACTTAATAATATTAGCTCTAAGCTTGGGTATGATTCCCTCATAATCAAAAACTGTGTCACTGTAGACGAACCTGGTTGTCAATGCCTATATAGGAGTCTCTCGGAACGAAGCTACGCTTAGACACTGCGACAGAAAAATTCAGTTGATGCCATATTTCGAACACAGGTGACGTGGTGTAGCGGTTAGCATCTCTGCCCGGTATGCGGAAGGTCCCTGGTTCGAATCCAGGCGTCATCAGAATTTTTCTGTCATAATATAAATATCTATTTCAATTCGTATTTGTTATTTCAAATACCGAGAAACTATTACCATTTTGGGTTAGTGAAACGTAACACTACGGCTATGAATTATTTTAGAGATAAAGACCGCTGTACTTGTTTTAAAATTGCCTTAAGTTGAAAATAGGTAAAAATTCATTTATGTCACTTCGAAAGCGAGGCCGCGATGTATTTTATAATTCTATTTATTATAGCCGACATATGTCAAAAATAATACCTTAGCAAAATCGCTTCCTAAACGATGCGTCATCAATTTGATTTCAAATTATAAATTTTTATATTATTAATTAGAAATAAAATTTAACAGTAACAAATAATATTTGTAAAAACTAACATACTTTGAAACTTTGCATAATTTACATTTTTAGAAAGTAAATCTATTATACCGGGTGTAACACGAAAAGTGAAACATAGGCGTTTAACATGGCAAATCACTTATTCCGTGCGCATTGCTTCCCTAATTATTTTAGGAAAAAATATTTCAAATAAATGTTGTAAAGCATAAAATTCTACATCCGAATCAATAAACAAAATTCATTTTGACTACTTCATAACTGCAGAAATTAAATTTGAAAATTCACGTAATTTCAATTTAATAGTAATAGCCATGGAATTAAAAACAAGAGATGAACAAATGCGTAACGTTTTATACGTCAATATCAGAATAAATTGTCAAAATCATTTTTACGTACTAAATATTTATTTTCTAAATAAAAATTTAATAATAATAAGGCAAAATATTTTTTAAATTTATTATTTAAGAATAATAAAATAATAAACTCGATAAAATATTTAAGGTAGGTTGTTATTTAACAAATTAATTAATGTAACATAAATTTAATTCAATAAAAACATCAACAAACTAAATATTTTTAAATTGTTAAATTAGATGTTCAAAAAGTCCACCGTTTTGAGCTAAACAAAAACCTAATCTGTTGTAGAAGCTTTCTCGAGTATTCTTTAATTGTCGATTATTTATTTTCTGGCATTCTTGTAATATAGCATTTTTAAGTTCTTCTAAATTCTGGTATCTTTTTTTATAAACATAAGATTTTAAATGGCCCTATAAAAAAAAATCGCACGGATTTAAATCTGGCGACCGTGCTGGCCAGTTAACTGGTCCATTTCGTCCTATCCAGCTTTCAGGAAATACATGGTTTAGATATTCCACAACTTCTCTAGTGCTATGTGCAGGGCAGCCATCATGCTGGAACCGCACATTTTCTTTGTTTGTTTCAACAATTTGTGGTCCAACAGCATTAATTAATAAATTCAAATATGATGCTGAATTTATTCGTTGGATGAAGAATGGGCCAATGATTTTATCACCAAAAATTCCTGCCCACACATTGACAGAATGACGATATTGTGTCCTCGATTCTACAATATTATGTGGATTATTTTGTGACCAGTACCAATAATTATGACAGTTTGGTTCGCCATTCATGGTAAATGTGCATTCATCTGTGAATAAAATACTACTTAAAAATTCTCTATTACAATTTGATTTCTCCATCATTATTTCACAGAATGAGGCACGCAGTTCAAAATCTCGTTCCAAAATATTTTGGTGGTTTTGAAATTTAAAAGGAATGTATTTATGTTTTTTGAGAATTCTATGCACTGTCATAAAATTTATATTTAGTTCGCTGGAAATTTCCCACACATTTATTGTTGGCTCCCGTTCTATTAAAGCAAGAATATTTTCTTCATTGTTATAAATTCTTTCATTTATTTCTTTCTTGAAATTTAGTGCTCCTGTCTTTTCAAACTTTACTATAATCCTCTGAATAGTTGCCGTACTAGGAATATCATGATGCTGCCAAATAGCGCTAATATAGTCACGAATTAGTCGTAAACTATGGCCAGAATAATGCCATTTAATTATTTGCAACTTTTCTTCATCTGAATAATTATTCATTTTTGATAATAATGAACCCTAATATTGATTTAATATCACAGTTGGTCAAAATAAATACTAATAATTTGACGTATAAAACGTTACGCATTTGTTCATCGCTTGTTTTTAATTCCATGGCTATTACTATTAAATTGAAATTACGTGAATTTTCAAATTTAATTTCTGCAGTTATGAAGTAGTCAAAATGAATTTTGTTTATTGATTCAGATGTAGAATTTTATGCTTTACAACATTTATTTGAAAATTTTTTTTCTAAAATAATTAGGGAAGCGATGCGCACGGAAAAACTGATTTGCCATGTTAAACGCCTATGTTTCACTTTTCGTGTTACACCCGGTATAACTAATTATTTAAAAAAAATTAAAATTTATCATCACGACTTTTACCCATTACTAGATGTGGCACTCTCTGCCTAAGCAGATCTTGGTAAGTGATATATTTTTTCGCGTGAAGTGCGGTTACCAGTCGTCCAATCACGGCCTCCAAAGAAATTAGTGGCGGGGGAGCCACAGGGGTAGATTTAAATTGAAGAAAATTGTTTGTCGACTGTTGGGATCGAACCAGGGTTCTCAAGATCAACAGGCCGACTCGATACCACTGGTGTTTCATATAAATATTAACCAATATCCAAAAAAACTCTTCTACAAAACATTGAACTATTTGATAATGTCATTAGTTAGAAAATACCTTATTTGGTTGTGGGGTCGGTCTAGTATACTTAATATAAACCTTTTTATCGTTTTTCTGCTTCGGATATTTTTATGCCATGTACGTTTTTCTTTTTTGCAGCGTCGTTTTATAAAGTCAACGCTTAAACCGCACATGATTTAACGATGTGGTGATTTATCAGGATGGCCATGCTAGCCTTTGGTCACTCTGCGTTGCTATCGCCATCTGTTACATTGCACTCAAAGTGCTGCGCAAGATGTAATGGCTTAAATGAACCGAATAATCTGACTACCACATCTAAAACTTCAGAATGAATTATGATGCTGGTCACTCTGAAAAGATGGACGCTGCATACTGGAAAATGTTTATTTTGCATTCACTTGACATAACATGGCTTCTGTGTATTTTAATAGTTATATCAAAATTATTAGAAATGGTTAATTACCCTATTTAATGACATTGTCTCTTAATTTTAAGTATTTAATTTACGGTTTAAATTTAGCCAGGCAAATCTGAGAGAGCCTGCATTTAAATTCAGTTGTTGATCAGATTTAATTTTCTCTCTCTGTTTCTTAAGACATGTAATAATAATAATAATAATAAAAATATTTATTGGCAAAAGTTGTGCCAAAACTTTATATATATAAATTTAAAGCCTGCTAATATGAAAATGGATATAAGAAGAAAATAATATTTTTTTACGAGAATAAATTAAATGCATCATGTCGTTTAATGTAAATGAAAAATAAATATTATATTGATAAAAATGATTTATAATGTTTATAAAATGTGTTGTGATGGTGAGCGATTTCAAGTTATTACGAATCTTATTGTAAGTATGAGGACAATTATAACTGAAACTGCGCTGTAATAAAGATAATCGATGAGCTAGAATATGTATGTTAAAATGAGCCCTAAAATTACGTTGAGTAAAATGAGATCTTATTAAACAAATAAGATGGGGATTTAGTTGTTACTAAGCGATGCAACAGACAAGCAAAGTGATGTATTTAACCATCCAAATTGTGAAATAAATACATTTACGGAATCACGCTTCCTCTACCCCAACACAAATCTTACGCACATATTTTGCACCCTCTGTATTCGTTGTGTGTCACGTTATGTAAGACAATGACCATAAATGACGTCACAATAATTAAACACAGAGAGTACAAGTAAATCCGCAAGAATCAATTTGTGTTTGGTTGACAGTATATCATTTTAAGTTTCAACCATAGCTACTATTTATATAATATGTATATCGTTTACATAACAATTTGTTTTTCTATTTCGAGAGTTTAATATTTTGCTATACATTCGATTTCAGCTACTATGATTTTTCTCGAATAACTATATTCTGAAATGTGCTTTTAACTTTTAATTTATGCGATACTAACTTGTTCCTTCTCATAAGATAACTGTTATGCAAAGTGCATTTAGTTTCCATCGAAACGTGTTTCTAAGAGGTTTGCAAGAATTAATACTTGAAATTACTATACAGGTATATAAAAATTTGTCCGATAATGGGAATTCAGGCGTTACACCAACATATTGTAGCGAGTACGGCCCTGTTCCGTCTAGAACAGTCGACATGTCTGCTGCACGATTCACCGCTGTCTCAGACGCAATAGACAGGTCCGTACCTGTTCGCTCTGCGTCATGCTTCTACCGTGTGCCAGAAGCTCTCGAATATTCTCGAATACATTGTTGCAGTATATAAAGGAGAGTTTCGGCCGGGAAGAGGCATTCTGTATTCGAAGTGTGAACAGTGCAAGTCGTTGCTAAATACTTTGTTGTGAATATAAATACGTGTTGAATATAAATATATGTCTTAGTAGTTGTACTACATTAGTTTCATTTTAAATAAATATTTTGTTAGTGTTTTCATTACTCGTGTTTAATTTAATAATAAACTTCACCGAACCCGAAATTGTAATAAACGTTACAATTGGTGTCAGGTGTGGGGTTGTGTTTTGTGAATTAAAAGTAAAGTTTAAGTGCAAATAAATAAAAATGGGTTCGAGAAAAGTAAATCTAAGTGATTTAAAAGTGACTGATCTCAAAAGAGAATTAGAAGAACGTGATCTGGATACCACAGGCAAGAAAAGTATAGTGCAAGAACGACTTCGACATTTTTTGGTTGAAGCTGGCGAAATAGCGGATAATTATGAATTCGAAATTCCAGGCGATTTGGACTCCATTTCCAAAAATCTGAAAGAACTTATGGAAAATTTCAAAACTCTGAAGGAGGAACTGCAGGAAAATTCCAGAAGTTTGGAAAATAAATTTGAAGAAAATTCTAGAAGTTTGGAAGCCAAATTGGAAGAAAGTTACAGAAATACCGAAGAAAATTCCAAAAATCTGAAAGAACTTATGGAAAATTCTAGAAGCCTGGAAACTAAATTAGAAGAAAATTCTAGAAGCTTGGAAAATAAATTAGAAGAAAATTCCAGAAGCTTGGAAACCAAATTAGAAGAAAATTCTAGAAGCTTGGAAACAAGCTTGGACACTAAATTGGAAGAAAATTCCAGAAGTTTGGAAGCTAAATTTGAAATAAGTTCCAGAAGCTTGGAAACGAATTTAGAAACTAAATTTGAACAGAAGTTTGAAAAAATTTAAGAACATTCGAGAAATTTTGAAGAAAAATTTAAAGAAAAAATTGAAGAAATCGAAGCAAGAATTGCAACTTTGAATCACGAACAGCCAAATGTCCAACAAATTCACGACTTGATTCAGAAAACTCCATCTAGTGACCAGCCATTAAATAACGAGAAAGTTGAATATTTAGTGACAGACGGGAAAGAATCACTGCGTAGATTCCACATGAAACCACCAGAATTTGATGGCAAGGTATCTTGGCCTAATTATTACGCCCAATTTGAAGCTGCTGCAGTATCTAATGGGTGGTCATCATCTGAGAAGGCAACGGCCTTGATAATTGCGCTGCGTGGTGACGCAGTGGATATTTTGCAAACAATCCTTCCAGAAGAACGGCAGAACTATCATCAACTAGTTAAGCGCTTGGAAATGCGTTATGGACACGCACATATGCAGCAAGTGTATCACTTGCAGCTGAGAAATAGATGTCAGAAATCAAACGAGACTCTACAAGAATTTGAATCTGATATCGCTCGTCTAGTTCGCCTAGCATATCCTGACACCCCAGATAGTGTGTTGGAACGACTGGCTGTGCAAGGCTTCATTGATGGTCTCCGAGATAAAGAAACCAAACGGGCCCTGATTCTGGCTCGTTCAAGTAACCTGTCCATTGCCTTGGCCAGCGCATTGGAATTCGAGGCGGCAGAACACGCTTCAAGACGGCAAGGCAATATTCGCACAATAGAGGGCGTAGAGGAAAATCATAATGAATCTATGGAGGAAACAGCACGGCGTATCATGACTGAGATGTTGCCAAAGAAGAGACAACTTCGATGTTGGAACTGCGGTGAGCTAGGGCATGTGCGAAGCCGCTGCGGGGAACAAATGAAGAATAAGACAGCGGAAAACTAAAGCGGGTCGACGCAAGGGGGCGAACGTCGATCCATCATAAAGATGCCCTGAAGCTAACTGGACATGTCGCATCCTTACAACCTAGACTAAATACCATCTTTGTGGATGGGTTGATCGACGGGATCCACATACCTTGCTGATTGATACAGGTGCGACAAAAACCATCATTAGACCTGATACTCTCAAGAAACCGATGACGATTGAATCAACAAAATGGCGACTGCGCACAGCAACAGGAGCCGCGGCTACCATCCATGGCGAAGCAGACATTGCCATTACCATCGGAAATACACGAATTAAACACCGTGCCCTGGTAGCTGACATTGAAGACGAATGTATTCTCGGGATGGACATCATGAACGCAAATGGCGTCGAACTAAATTTAAAACGCGGAATACTAAAGATCAATGATGAAGAGATCGTTTTACATCCCCAAGGAGAAGACACAGTACGTCTGACCTTAGCTGAAGATACGGTCGTGTTAAATCGAAGTGAAATGATTGTGGATACCCACCTGGAACATGAACTTCCAACCGGATGTACCATGATGTTAGAAGCTGGAAATCATAATGAAACGACTACTCGAGGAATACTGGTTGGAAAATCTCTCGTGCATACTGGAAAGGTAGTACCAGTTCGAGTAATGAATGTGAATTATTATCCAGTTACACTAAAGAAGGGTACTATCTTAGGACATTGTTCATCAGTAACTTCGATTATCAGACGAACATCCGTTACACAAAATCCACCAAAGAAGCTTTCTGCAGAACTGACAAATCTACTGTCAACATCTTGCAAAGAATTAAACCAGAACCAGAATATCAGAATGAGAAATTTAATAACGGAATATCAAGACGTTTTCGACACCAGCTGTGGGACCAAGGGTAGAACCAACATAGTCCAGCATCAAATAAACACCGGCGATGCACGCCCAATCCGCCAAGTACCAAGACGATTGCCACTGGCCAAGAGAGAGGAAACCGAGAAAATTATTCAAGACATGAAAAAAGAAGGTGTCATCGAATCCTCAAACAGTCCATGGGCCTCACCAGTGGTGTTGGTAAAGAAGAAAGATGGGCCAACACGATTCTGCGTGGACTATTGTCAACTCAACAACGTGACGAAGAAGGATAGCTACCCGTTGCCCCGAATAGATGACACATTGGATACGCTGGCTGGGTCGAAAATATTCTCAACATTAGACTTGAAAAGTGGGTACTGGCAGGTTGGCATGGCACCAACGGATAAAGAGAAAACTGCGTTTCCTGTCGGTGCCGGACTGTGGCAATTTACAGTAATGCCGTTCGGGCTCTGCAATGCCCCCGCCACGTTTGAAAGACTCATGGAAACGGTACTGCAAGGACTATCTTGGAAAACCTGTTTGGTGTACCTTAGCGATATTATTGTGGTCGGAAGAACATTCGATGATCACATGAGGAATTGGGAGGAGGTATTCCTGAGACTACGAAGTTCTGGTTTGAAGCTTAGTCCAAATATATGTCATCTCTTCCGCAAAGAATTGCAGTACCTGGGACATATTGTGTCCGGAAACGGAATAGCCGTTGACAATCAGAAGATCCGATCAGTAAAAGAATGGCCAGTACCAACTGACAAACATCAATTGCGAAGCTTTCTTGGTCTTTGCACGTACTACCGGCGATACGTCTCTGGATTCGCCAACATTGCCAAACCACTGACACGACTCACGGAGGAAGGACGGAAATTTGTGTGGGAAGAAGACTGCCAAGACGCTTTCGACAACCTCAAGCGAGCCCTAACAACAGCACCAGTCCTGAGTTATCCTCTACCCAACGGGGACTTCATATTGGATACAGATGCCAGCAATGTCGGAATCGGCGCCGTCCTATCGCAAATTCAAGATGGACAAGAGAAGGTCATCGGCTACTTCAGCAAAACTCTGTCGAAGCCGGAGCGTAACTACTGCGTCATCAGGCGAGAATTATTGGCAGTAGTTAAAGCCGTTGAACACTGCTACAAATACCTGTATGGAAGGAAATTCCTGGTGAGGACTGATCATGCTGCGTTGAAGTGGCTGTTACAATTCAAGAATCCGGAAGGGCAGGTAGCAAGGTGGATCGAACGGCTACAGGAATATGACTTCGTCATCGAGCATAGGGCCGGAATTAGTCATTGTAACGCCGACGCATTATCAAGACGACCATGCTCAGAAGACTGCAAACACTGTACCCGTGTGGAAGAGAAGTCCGCTCCAATCTTACGGACCACAGTGATAGACGACCATTGGCTGACTGAAGAAGTTGTGAAAGACCAAGAAGGCGATCCAGAATTGAAATACCTACTGGAATGGAAGAAAGAAGGCCGCAAACCAACTTGGCAAGAAGTTGCACGACACTCGAAAACCATAAAATCGTACTGGGCGCAGTGGGACTCCATTGTTATAGAAAATGGACTACTGAAACGTATCCTGGAAAGTCCTGAGGCTACAGAGAAAACGATGCAGATCATAATCCCTAGGAAAAGAGTACCGGAGGTACTGAAAGAGATTCATGATGGAACTGCTGGAGGACACTTAGGAGTAACGTGGACAGTTCAGAAGCTGCGTGAGCGATTTTACTGGGTTAATTGTCGAGAGGACGTAAAGGAGTGGTGCAAGAAGTGCGTAGTTTGCGCCGCAAGCAACGGACCGCAGAGACGTCGGAGAGCCCCAATGCGTCAATACAATGTTGGGAGCCCGTTTGAAAGAATCGCAATTGACGTGGCCGGTCCATTTCCAGAATCCGACAAGGGAAATAAATACATCATAGTGGTCATGGACTACTTCAGCAAGTGGGTTGAAGCTTATGCCTTGCCAAATCAAGAAGCCGCTACGGTAGCAGAAGAACTTGTCAACCAGTAGATCTGCCGATTCGGGGTACCGTTGGAACTACACTCCGACCAAGGTAGAAATTTCGAGTCGTCTCTGTTCCAAGCAATCTGCGAGCTATTGAACATTCGCAAAACAAGAACAACTGCTTTACACCCACAGTCAGATGGCATGGTCGAACGCATGAACAGAACCATCAATAGACACCTCTCCAAGGTTGTCTCCGGCCACCAAAGAGACTGGGATTGTCATCTACCAATGTTCCTGTTAGCTTATCGATCATCCGTCCATGAAACAACAGGACAGACTCCGGCTAGCATTATCTTTGGTCATGAACTGCGATTGCCCTGCGACTTGAAGTTCGGCAGCAAGCCAGGTGAAAATTTGGCTGGCGAAGATTTCGTCACCGAACTTCGGAAGAAGGTGAACGACATCCATGAGCAAGTACGCTCCAACATCCAGAGCGCTAGTGACAGGATGAAAGACCAATATGATGTCAAGGCTGAGAATGGTGGATATCAAGCTGGGGATCTGGTTTGGCTATACAACCCACAGCGTCGCCGTGGAATGTCCCCAAAGCTACAGAACTCCTGGGAAGGTCCCTACGAGGTACTGATGCGAATAAATGACGTCATCTATCGAATCCGGAAAAGAAGTGGAGGAAAACCAAGAGTGATTCATTTCAATCGGTTGGCTCCTTTCGCCGGTGATAACAACGATGGCAACGCCAATGAATCTCGAGCTCGACGAATTAATGTACAAGATCCGGAAACCACCTTTGACGAGTTCATGGCTTCCTATTCTACGGGCCATAAAGTACGAAATGGTGTGACCAAAGAACATCAGGGTGACCTATTCAAAATGCCTACAGAATACTCATTAGCGCATTGTGTGGCCCAAGATCTACAGATGTCTCGAGGAATCGCCGTGGGTTTTAAGAAAAAGTTCGGCCAACTTGAAAAATTACGGCAACAACACCCATGTGTCGGCACAGTGCTACATATAGCCGAAAAACAGTCGAGCCGAAACAGAAGCATTTTTTACCTGGTGACTAAACATCTGTCCCACGAGAAACCAACTTATCGCGCCGTCTGGGACGCCCTATGTGATCTACGAGGTGTGCTGCTCGATCAGGATATTTTAAAACTAGCTGTACCAAAGCTAGACTGTGGCCTTGATGAATTGAGCTGGAGAATTATAAGAAACATGATGGAAACTATTTTCCAATATACCGGAATTGAGATCCTGGTGTGCAGCTATAATCCCTGTGGTTCAACAGTAGTGAAAAGAACTGTGGACTGTTATTTCCACCAAACGTCACAGTGCTCGCGGGGATCAACGTGCAGATATCGACATGGCGCAGAAAAGTTTCGGGACGAAACATCCTTAAGGAGGGGGCAGTGTAGCGAGTACGGCCCTGTTCCGTCTAGAACAGTCGACATGTCTGCTGCACGATTCACCGCTGTCTCAGACGCAATAGACAGGTCCGTACCTGTTCGCTCTGCGTCATGCTTCTACCGTGTGCCAGAAGCTCTCGAATATTCTCGAATACATTGTTGCAGTATATAAAGGAGAGTTTCGGCCGGGAAGGGGCATTCTGTATTCGAAGTGTGAACAGTGCAAGTCGTTGCTAAATACTTTGTTGTGAATATAAATACGTGTTGAATATAAATATATGTCTTAGTAGTTGTACTACATTAGTTTCGTTTTAAATAAATATTTTGTTAGTGTTTTCATTACTCGTGTTTTATTTAATAATAAACTTCACCGAACCCGAAATTGTAATAAACGTTACAATATCATTGGTTTTTAGATAGCTATCTTTCTAACCGATAAAATTCATTACATAGTTGATGATGGTGAAATATTATAATAAGGTCAGTACTATTGCATTTCGAATATTTATTCATTCCTAAAAACAATTTTTTAAAGATAAAACACCTCAAACTCAGAGACATGGATTTAAACCAATGAAATAGATATTTATGATGTTTAACGTAGCCCGTAATGAAACCAAATGTTAAACGAATTATAATCTGATTTTCCAATAAATTATTTTCATGTTCTAAATCCAGTTCATTTTTCATCAGCAGTTTTCATTCATTATTTTGTAATTCTCCATCCTACTGCCGCAGTGTTACCTACTAGTTTAGAAGATATAGGTTATTATAGACTTGAGTGTTTCAATTTTAAAACTAACTTTAACCTATTTATTTATTTGATACGTGTAGAGCAAAATATTCTACTGCAAAATTATTTTAATTGCAGAAAAATCCATTGCGCTCAATAATAAATTGTTTTAATTTATGTTTCTTATGTATATAACAAAACCATTCTAAAATATATTTTTTGTTCGATTCGCATCTTTTATCTATCCTAGAATTAAATTTTTAGAACATCGGATCATTAATTGTTAAATGTATACGCAATCAACTAGAAATGGTCTGTTCAATATAAAAAAAGGATTAATATGTTTTATATGTTAGGTACCAACATATTTCATGTAAATTTAAATATGGGACATATTTTAACACAAAATATACCTGAAAAACTTGTTACAAAAGCTGTGCTAGCAGAGAATAAAAACTCTAACAATCAGTAATACGACATGAGAAGTTCTGTCGAACCTATAATGCCATCTACCGAGACAAAGCAAAAGCTCTCGATAAACAATTTAAATAAAACAAAAAGACAAATAACTGTCCATGTTTATATATATATATATATATATATTTCAAAAATCTACCCCTGTGGCTCCCTCTCCACTAATATCTTTGAGGGCCGTGATTTGACGGCTGGTAACCGCACTTCACGCGACAAAATATATCACTTACCGAAATCTGCTTAGGCAGAGTGCCACACCCAGCAATGGGTAAAAGGCGTGATGATATATTTATTTATTTATTTATATATATATACATATACAGGGTGAGTCTGGGAAGACGCCCCCCCCTTTAACTTTTTTATTATGAGTAATAGAAAAAAATGGTTCATATGAAAGTTTTATTATTTTAAATATACAATTTGATGGCAAATGTAGATATTTTTTATAAAGTCAGGTTTACAAGATACGACTATCAACTTTTATTTTTTAAATAGCAACCTATAATTATTTTACTAAAATAAAAACCGCCATTTTTTTCTCTTTTCAACGGTGTATTAGTTTTTATTAATGTATCTGAAAAAATTCGAGAAAAATAAGAAAATTGAGAAATACTAGAAATAATTTTTATACAAATATTATAGGTGGCTATGTGAAAATAAACAAAATGTAACAGTGTTATACAACTTAACAAACTAAAGCAACAAATTCAGTAACAAAAACAACATAAAACAAATTATATATATATATATATATATATATATATACAGGGTGTTTCATAACTTCTGGTACATACGTTGATGGTATATGTTATTTGATATGCTTATTACGAATCAAAAAAAAATTTTTAAATCGCAAAATTATTTTCCATGTCTCCCAGTCCGAAATTGTTTGTTGCCACTGCCACTGGGTGGATGATTATGTTAAAGTTATTAATTAAATAAAATTCTATTATAAATAACTGCTAATAATTGAATTGTATAATTATTCTTTCGTAGTACGTCTGTAGGTCAATTTATTGTTTCTTTTGTGAATGAAACATACATAACAGTGTAAAAGAATTGGTGATTTGTTTTAAAAATGGATAACGCGATCGGATTTAGTGATAGTGAATTAGTGGACATAGTGCTAGCATATGGAGAGGCGAGACAAAATGCGAGACTAGCAAAGCGTATTTATGCGGAATGTTTTCCTCAAAGACGGCATCTTACCACCGTATGTTTGTTGGAATTACACAACGCCTGCGTGACACAGGATCTTTGCGACCTAATCGTGGTAGACAGGGAGGCCATCGCCAAGTAAGAAATCGTTACATTGTTGAAGATGCAATTTTAAACGCCGTCCATGCTGACCCTACAGTTAGCACAAGATGAATATCACGACTTTAACATGTTCTACATTTCAGTGTTCGGAGAACTATTCGGAATCATGGTTATCATCCGTACCATTTTCAAAGAGTGCATGGACTACTACAAACTGACCATTCAGCTCGGGTAAATTTTTGTGAGTGGCTTCTACAACAACATGCCCTAAATCAAAATTTCACCTCGCACATAATATTCTCTGATAAAGCAAATTTTACGAGAGACGGAGTTTATAATTTTCATAAATCACATCACTGGGCGATTGAAAATCCGCATGTTATTGTAAGAAGCAATTTCCAGCATCGATTTTCTTTGAATATCTGGGCTGAAATCATAAATGGAATGTTACTTGGTCCCTATGTTCTACCTAATAGAATGAATGGTGCAAATTATTTATCTTTCTTGCAAAATAATTTGCCGGAGTTATTGGAAGATATTCTCTTAAATGTACGGCAGCATGCATGGTTCCAGCATGACGGTGCACCACCGCACTTTACACGTAATGTGCGGCAATAATTAACTCAAACCTTTGAGGATAGGTGGATAGGACGTGGTGGTCCTGTACAATGGCCTCCTAGATCTCCGGATCTAAATCCATTAGATTTTTATTTTTAGGGCTATTTCAAATCATTAGTTTATGATATCCAAGAAGCTCCTGAAATTCTGGAATAACTGAGGGAACGGATTGAAAACGCTGCTAATTTTATGAGACATCATAATTCGTTCAACGAAGCTTGCAGCGTGTCTTTAATTCACCATGCTGCATTATGTATGGCAGAGAATGACAATAATTTTGAGCAATTTTTGTAAAAATTATTCGAATTGTATGTGTTTTATTTATTTTGACATGTCAATTATTTCGAATACATAATAAACTATCATTATAGTTTCATTAAAAATAATTGCATTTTGATTGTTTATTTTACTAGTATTATGTAATTTAAATTGTTGATCACCTACTTCATTGTTTGTGTTTAATAGGAAAGCGAATCCAGTGCAGTACTACAAAAAATATTCGTAATCAGCATATCAATCAACATATACCATTAACGTATGTACTCGAAGTTATAAAACACCCTGTATATATATATATATATACCGGGTGTAACACGAAAAGTGAAACATAGGCGTTTAACATGGCAAATCAGTTTTTCCGTGCGCATTGCTTTCCTAATTATTTTAGGAAAAAATGTTTCAAATAAATGTTGTAAAGCATAAAATTGATTTTGACTACTTCATAACTGCAGAAATTAAATTTGAAAATTCACGTAATTTCAATTTAATAGTAATAGCCATGGAATTAAAAACAAGAGATGAACAAATGCGTAACGTTTTATACGTCAAATTATTAGTATATATTTTGACAAACTATTCAGAGGTTTATAGCAAAGTTTGAAAAGACAGGATCACTAAATTTCAAGAAAGAAATAAATGAAAGAATTTATAACAATGAAGAAAATATTCTTGCTTTAATAGAACTGGAGCCTACAATGAGTGTGCGGGAAATTTCCAGAGAACTAAACATAAATTTTATGACAGTGCATAGAATTCTCAAAAAAACATAAATACATTCCTTTTAAATTTCAAAACCCCAAAATATTTTGGAACGAGATTTTGAACTGCGTGCCTCATTCTGTGAAATAATGATAGCGAAATCAAATTGTAATAGAAAATTTTTAAGTAGTATTTTATTCACAGATGAATGCACATTTACCATGAATGGCGAAACCAAACTGTCATAATTATCGGTACTGGTCACAAAATAATCCACATAATATTGTAAAATCGAGGACACAATATCGTCATTCTGTCAATGTGTGGGCAGGAATTTTTGGTGATAAAATCATTGGCACATTCTTCATCCAACGAATAAATTCAGCATCATATTTGAATTTATTAATTAATGTTGTTGGACCACAAATTGTTGAAACAAACAAAGAAAATGTGTGGTTCCAGCATGATGGCTGCCCTGCACATAGCACTAGAGAAGCTGTGGAGTATCTAAACCATGTAATTCCTAAAAGCTGGATAGGACGAAATGGACCAGTTAACTGGCCAGCACGGTCGCCAGATTTAAATCCGTGCGTTTTTTTTTTATGGGGCCATTTAAAATCTTATGTTTATAAAAAAAGATACCAGAATTTAGAAGAACTTAAAAATGCTATATTACAAGAATGCCAGAAAATAAATAATCAACAATTAAGGAATGCTCGAGAAAGCTTCTACAACAGATTAGGTTATTGTTTAGCTCAAAACGGTGAACTATTTGATCATGTAATTTAACAATTTATGAATATTTAGTTTGTTGATGTTTTTATTGAATTTAATTAATGTTACATTAATTAATTTGTTAAATATTTAATAACAACCTACCTTAAATATTTTATCGAGTTTATTATTTTATTATTCTTAAATAATAAATGTAGAAAATATTTTGCCTTATTATTATTAAATTTATATTTAGAAAATAAATATTTAGTACGTAAAAATGATTTTGACAATTTATTCTGACATTGACGTATAAAACGTTACGCAATTGTTCATCTCTTGTTTTTAATTCCATGGCTATTACTATTAAATTGAAATTACGTGAATTTTCCAATTTAATTTCTGCAGTTATGAAGTAGTCAAAATGAATTTTGTTTATTGATTCGGATGTAGAATTTGATGCTTTACAACATTTATTTGTAATTTTTTTCCTAAAATAATTAGGGAAGCAATGCGCACGGAAAAACTGATTTGCCATGTTAAACGCCTATGTTTCACTTTTCGTGTTACACCCGGTATATATATATATATATATATATATATATATATATATATATATATATATATATATATATATATATATATATATATCATCATCATCTGTGGCGCTACAGACCGAGATCGGTTCTGGGCCTACCGGACACACCGAGCCGCAGTTTTTACACTACCGTACTGCCGGTTTTCGTAGTCGAATGCTACATTATTTAAGACGTATAAGTGACTAGCTTATAGCGCCCGAGTGTGATAAATACATGTAACAGTATTTTATATTTTACGACAAATCACACATTGTCGACAGGCGGATTCGAACTGACGAACCTTGGCTCGGGTGACGTCACAGTATGTTAAGAGATGTGCCTTAACACGCTCGGCCACCGCGCCTGTTATATATATATATATATATTCACAACTTATAGCAAAAAATTAAAGAGTATATTCTGTAGGACGTGCTGATCATGAAATAAAAATATTTTTTTTTAGATTCGAGAAATGAAGGGTTGTTAACCTAAAACTGTTTTGTAGTACTGCACTGGATTCGCTCTCCTATTAAACACAAACAATGAAGTAGGTATCAACTACGAAAGAATTATTACACAATTCAATTATTAGCAGTTATTTATAATAGAATTTTATTTAATTAATAACGGTAACATAATCATCCACCCAGTGGCAGTGGCAACGAAAAATTTTGGACTGGGAAACATGGAAAAAAGTTTTGCGATTTAAAAAAAAATTATTTTTGTTTCATGATCAGCACGTCGTACAGAATATACCCTTTAATTTTTTGCTCTAAGTTGTGAAACAGCCTGTATATATATATCATCATCACGCCTTTTACCCATTACTAGCAGATCTCGGTAAATGATATATTTCTTCGCGTGAAGTGCGGTTACCAGCCGTAAAATCACGGCCCTCAAAGATGTTAGTGGTGGGGGAGCCACAGGGGTAGGTTTAATTTGGTGAAAATTTTGTAATGTATCAAAACAATTTAATTCCGTAGGACCAAATTTAAAATGTACTATTTGTTATTAAATCATAAAGTGGTATTGCAATGATTGCATAATTTCGTATGAATCTTCGAAAATAATTGGCAAGTCCTAACATCTGTGTACGTCTTTATTATTTTAAGATACAGAAAATTCATTACCAGTTTGTGCTGTGAATTCATATGTATGCCATACGAACTAATAATGTATTTTATACGACTTTCTAAATTCGTCTGCTCTAAAATATCAAATACTTCTCTCAAAATTCTTGTATACTTTCTCCACCAATTAAAATATCTTTGAGAGAAATATAACATTTTGTCAGAATTGATTAATTTCTGTAATAGCAAATTAAACAAACGTTTAAAATTAGCAGATGCACTAACCAAATTAAAAGACATTTTCATATATTTACATTGTCCTTCAGGTGTACAAAATGTAGTCTATTTGAATGAATTTGCAGCCATTTTCACTTGGTGAAACCCTGATTTTAAATCCAAATCCATTTTCTTTATTAGGTTTTCGAACTAATACGATTGAACTTGGCAACGAATTCACTCTAATGATATTCTGGTCAAATAAATTTTAATAATTTTCGCGAAGTTTTAATTTATCACGATCATCTTCTAAGACAAAAAGTAATTGGAGTTTCATTCGTAAGAGATATTGTCATTCCGTATCTTTAACTTCTGTCACGCACAGAAGAAGTTACATAATCATCAAATATTGGACACAATTAATTTTAATTTGATAAAGGATTAATGGGGTTGGTAATATTTTGAATATTATCTTTAAATTGACTATCGGTTTCAGCTAGTTAATATTTAGCAAATATTGACAACTTCACTGTCATAGATAATTGAAATTAATTTTTATAATCAAATCCATTGTCGACATAAAATTATAACTCAAAAGAACATCAATCATCAAAATATCATCAGGAATTACATCAAATTTACAATGTATTGTTTCAAGAATATTATCAATTTGTTTTACTTTTGAGCTATTTATACTACCTTAACTATTACTATTAATATATTTTGACGTATTCATATTTGAATAATGTTTTTTTCACGACTAGCCTAGCAACATGCCATTATTGACTTCGGTTTGAGTCGTGAAATTGTTTTTCTCTACCGCGTCCTTAACAACGGTCAAAAATGGATTATTATTGACCTAGGTAAATAATGAAAACTGTCACTTTTCAAAGAAATTCAAGTTTCTGAACTTATTGAATTCGTTAAATGGAAGGAAAATATTAATTCTGAATTTAAAATTGGCGCCTAATTTCAAGTTTGCAATCCCAGGCAAATTTCAGGTTGAATAGTATACTATTTTCATTTTAAACTCGAGGGATCGACATAAAACGAATAAACGTCCCTGTCTCATATAACTACAATGAAATCCATTAGTGCGGCTTCCCCATATCGCTTATCGATGGTAAAAATAGGTAATTTTTTAAGGGTCGTATTCAGCCTAAAATTATTCTTGTTTTTTCCTATGATTGACCGTACCGGCGAATGGGGCTGTACAACCCTGTGTGAACCTTGTGACACCAGTTATGACGGATCATAGTTTGAGTTCCTTTGTAAACGTAATTGCGGTGCATTTAATCGTTTTATGCCGATCCCTTGAGTTTAAAATGAAAATAGTATAAGTATCTTTCAAACTGTCACATTTTACATGGGAATGTGCTTTACTGTTACATTGTGAAATATGTATTTATTTATTGTTATATTTATTGTTAAATTCTCGAAAAGGTAAATGTTTATTGTAATATTATTGAATAATCTTACATTGTACAGTTTTGTTCATTTTAGGGTTATAATTGCATTTTTGTATAAGAAATGGAAAACATGACTAGTATTTATTGGTACAGAAGTATTTCGTATATTTCATGAAGTTGCAGTAAGGTTAATTTCATTTCTGCCTTCTCGGTTTTTGTTGATATTAACAAGTTTTCATATCAAATTGCTTATGTTATGATTATTAAAAAATTCGTTACATAGGATTTAAGAGCTAGTAGTGAAAAAAATTGCATATCAGTAAACGGAAATGATTAAAGTTGGTAATAATGGTATTTCTAGCACCAGAAACTAATTCCTTCGCCAAATGACCCATCTTCTCACAATTGTGGTACGGAGCCTTTTCTCTCTTCGGTTGCAAACAGGTGGACGCAAGATAACCCTCCAGTTGCAACAGCTGAGATTTGATTTTGCTTTCAGTCTGTCATTAGGATAAAAAAAAATTGTCAGAACGAGTACTCTGGATTTGATGAGAACGATTTTCGGTCTATAAATTCATCGTTTCAAGCTTACTTCACTGTTACATGTGATCAAGAATTTTTATTAAGGTAATCATGCCACTAGTTATGCACAGACATGTTTAATTCGTGGTTTATTTTTATTTCGTAGACAATGAAGAAAATAATTTTATTTTTGCTACTAAATCTTGAGCCATGATATTGACGTCTCTCTGATTTTCTAAAATTAGCCACTTTTCTTGTATCACCTATGAACGTACATTTTTGTAATTCATATAGCTTGATTTGATGTGTTTCAGTTTAATACTACAAACAGAAAACGACAACAAAATTAAGGAAAAGTACGCCTCGATCAAAAATTTCACACCTAATACGAAAATTTATACTTTTCTTACGTGTTGTACACAAGATTTTTTATACTACCGTTGAGAAAAAGGATATTTTAAAAATTTTGAATTTGGTATTTTTTTTCTGTCATTTTGACGATTTAGAAAAACTAGGGAATCGTAGATAGCATGTATTGTTTCCTGGATACTGATTTTGTTTGTTTATAACTAAGAACGCTTTGTTTACACGCGTATTTGTCAGTAAAGAAAACATTCAGGTAATTAATTAAAAATGTCTGATAATGATCTGTCTGAATCTTCAGATGTAGACGAATCAGCAGCGTTAGCATTTCAATCATTGTTACCCATTATATCTAAGGATAAATATGAAAATACTTATCAATAAAACAAAAATTGGTGTAATGAAAAAAGAGTAAAGGTGATCAATGAGGAAATTTTGGTAGCAAATTTATTTTTAAATCCAAGCCCTCGTAATGTCCACATTGTGGAGCATTTATTCAATGTTGGGAGCGACATTATCAATGAAAGAAAATATTTATATAAAGAAGCATGTTAGTTTAATAGCTTTCATTACAAGAAAATCGACAGGATATCAAGCCAAGAAATCCAGTGTCTTAACAAATTTAGAAATATAAAAATTCTTAAAAGAAACAGATGATACAATTTACTTGATGATAAGTGTACTTGAATTTAAAATTTAACAAATACTTCAATAACAATTAAATATTTCCTTCAAAATTTTAGGTAGTATTGATTATTGGAATTAGCGGAGCCTGTCAACGAGAGAATTAACTTTTCTTCAGCTTGCAAACTTCAAAGACATGGGATCATTTATACAGATTGAGATTCCTAACACAAAAGTCAACGTACGACGAGAATTTACTATTTCAAATGGATATATTCAAGATTTGGATCTCGTTGAAATGTTTAAATATTTCAACGAGATATTATATATTATATATATTTCAATATATCCAATTGAAATAGTAAATTCTCTTCGTACGTTGGTTTTAAAAAGTTACATTTTCTAACCGTAAGAATATTACTGTTAATATTTACAATAAATAAAGTCTTTGTTACAATAAAATGTATATACATTTCCGCACTAGTGCGGAAAAATAATCTTTTACTAACTCTTATGAATATTGAAATCAAAGATATTTTCAAAAGGTAGTATAAAATAATGATTTTTTCCTGTTTGTAGTTTTCACTAGGATATGATCAATACATGATTTAGAATTTTTGCAGTATAGCAATTTATTATATGATTGTAGGTATCTATTTTCATAGATATTATTTAAATATTCCTCAGATATAAGATATTTTATCAAGATGTTGACATTTATGTCATCTTCAATAAGTTTATTTTCGTATAGGGACCGTGCCTCTAGACTTTTACGCCAACTAGTGGCAACTATACAAAGCAGTTGGGATCATGTTTTTAATGTAAACACACGTGATTTTTCGTTTAATAATTAAAAATAAAATATATTGAAATTTTTTAAATAATGTCAGGTTCGAGAAAAAATTGTTGTATCTTAGGATATAATAATACATCTCGTCGAGAACGTGGATTCGGTATAGAAGTGAAATTTTATAAATTTCCAGAAAGCATGTTAGGAGTCTCCTGGAAAATAGCTAAACGTAAACAGTGGATAAATGCAGTGAAAAATTACGTGTAAGTAAAACATTAATTAAAATTTAAACAATAAATTATATCTTTGAGTTAAATTTATACATCGAAATACAAAGTATGTAAAAAAATAATTTTGTTAATTAACTTAAAAATGTTTATGTCTCTATCCTATAATTGTAACGTATAACCTTTTAATCCTTTCCTATGATTTCAGAGAAAATCCAAAAGACTGGGTACCAAATAAATATACGAGGATTTGTAGTACTCATTTTATAAATAATGAAAAATCGGAGCATCCATTACATCCATCATACCTTCCATCGATTTTTCCTGGTTATGAAAATATAATAAGAAACGTTCAATCTGTAGAGCGTTTCCAACGAGCTAGAAATCGTGAATTAATAAAAACTGTCCTCATCAATAAATGTATTGTGAGTGAAAAGAATAGAAATAACATAAACATTGTTAATACGATCGATTCAGTAATGGAGCAAGGTGGTGTATATGCAACTGATGGTGAACAACATCAGATTGATATTGATGCTGAAAGTGTAACGATGGGGTCTGTCCAACGAAGCATTAGTTGTCAGACGGAGATAGTTACAGACGGAGCTTGTGAGGATCTGGCATATTTTGTTTGCAATCTTAAGTGTCATGACGGTTTAAGCACTGCTGCAGTCCAGGTAAACATTCCAATAAAAAAAACACAAGATAAAGTTTGTGAAGTGAATATACCAATCGTAAAGAACGTCCAAGACTCAGGTTGTGATCCAATAAATATAGATCTCAGTAAATCTTGTCAAGGATTTCATGGACTTTCTTCAATTACTTCTAACAATATTGCCAGACTGTAAAGCCTCCAAAATAGATAAGAAAACAGGTTTCTTGATAACACTAATGAAATTGAAGACGGGTTTGTCATTTACTGGATTGGGAGTACTTTTCAATATTCATCGAACTACTGCACATAGAATATTTGTGAAGCATATACAACAGTTGAATATTTTGCTACAGAATTTTATTTTTTGGCCGTCAAAATCAACTGTACGAGCATCTCTACCGGAATCTTTTAAGCTGCATTACCCAGACGCACGTGTCATAATTGATTGTACGGAAGTTTATACTGAAGTACCACCAGAAGTCTATCAAAAAATATTAATGTACTCAGAATATAAACATCATCACACTGTCAAGTTCATGGTGGGTTGTGCGCCAAATGGATTTGGAACTTATGTTTCCAAATGTTATGGTGGCCGTGCTGGTGACTGCTTCATAACCAATGATTGTGGTTTGGTTGATTTAATTGAGCCCGGTGACGTCGTTCTCGCTGACAAAGGTTTTCCACAGATAAAAACTCAAGTTGAAGATAAAAATGCTATTTTTGTTATGCCTCCTTTTGGCCACAAAGATCAATTCATCCCTGAAGAAGTAGACGAAACATACAACATTGCTTCTGTTAGGATACATATTGAACGAGTAAATCAACGAATCAAGGACTTTAAAATTTTATCTAAAGTACCAAATTCATTATTTCCTCATATTGATGAAATTGTCGTTGTTATTTGTGCCTTAATTAATGTACAGAATCCATTGTTTAAAGAAAAAGAAGTTGTCAAGTAATAGTTTGTTGAAAAATTGTAAATGCATACTTACATTTCCTATTGTATAAAATAAAAATGAATTGATTAATTATAAATAGAACACATTTCATCTTTATAAATATTTACAGATTTTAATATTTATAATTTTTTTTATCATAACTCATATTAGGTAAATACAGGTTCATTAAGATTAAAAATATTTTCAACGAAGATAACATTTATAAAGTTTTTCACATTGAATGCGTACAAATACTTAATTATTTATATTTTTATAAAATTAAAAAAACAAAAATAATTTTAAATAACTTTAAAATCTTTTAAGTCTTATAGACATTAACTACATAACTTCACAATATTCTCAAATTTTACCTCATTTGTAATAATTTGTCTGATAATTTCTAATTAACTTTTCTTAATTCTCATTTAATATCACATTTGATGAATTGCAAAGTTACTCTCAGATCATCTTATAATTTATATCTAAATATTAATTATAATTCCTAAATTTATTTTTACTCAGTTGAGAATTTGGTAAGTAATCTTTGGATGTAATGAGTAAAGTAAAACTGTTCAAGATGAGGTATTAAATTCACCAATAGTTTATTATCACGTTTTATTGTAAGTAACACACTACCTTTCGGCGAGTATACGTATAAATCACAGAACTCTATATTGGTCACATACATCTGCAGCTGAACCTGTATGTAAATTGAATGCGTGGTACTCAAGTTCAGCCCATTTTCATCGACTTTTATGTAAGGAACATTTGACTTCAGTAAATTATTGTCCCAAATAGGAATATTTCGGCAAGTATAAGGACATTTAATTTCAACTAGCCGCTTTTGCCAGAAATCTTCACCATAAACTAGAATTGCATCCGGAGAACAGCTTAACCATGGTTGGTGCAAACTAATTATTACACCAACTTTAACAATTTCGAACTTGGGATCAACTAACTGCTTATACTGTTTTAATGCCACGTCTTCAAATTTCTTTCCGTACGCCATCGCAGCGTTAGTCGTAATTTTTGGATTTATCATATCTGTTACAACTTTTTCTACATCAAAACGATGACCTTTCAACCTGTATCCATTACTAGCAGTTATTCTTAATGTCCGTTGTGTAATCCACTCGATACTATTGGATTGTTCAATAGTTAAAGACTTAAATTTAATGCTGTATTAGCATCACAACAAATTCTATTTTTATAGAACACATAGATTTCTTTAGTAACAATAACTTTTTCAGTGTAGATATTATTCATAGATTGCAAAATCAAAATATCGTTGACTACTTTTTTAGCTTTCTCTTGCAAGATTTTTTTTGCCTCCATTTGAATGATTTGTAATTTCAATCCAGCTGGTGTTACTATAATATCTTTCTGCTCTTCTAACGCTAACATTTTTCGTAGTGGTGTATTTTGTAATGAATCAGGTATACTTGCAAGTTTAAGTTGGACAGGTTTCAACTTGGCTGTTTCAGCTGATAACGCTGGAGGGAGGAAAAGGTTAGACATCCTTCGACCTTTATCATACCCTAGTAATTGCTTTTGCGTGGGTTTACCCCATTGTTGAGAACGACTTGTTTTGGAAAACGCAGTTTCTGGTGAATTTACATAATGGATCAACGCACATACGTGCTTGCAGTTTCCTCTAAGACCAGCTTTACAGGTTGAAGAAGCATTACTTACTCTTTGACTCGCATCAACCTGAAAACAATAGTTCTTTAATTATTTTTATAGATAAAGAATACAAAAAAATTTGAATTTTATTTTTATACTTACCGATATTTTCACATCATAAACATTGGACACACTCGTCTGTGGCACAACTTTGCCGGTTATGGATGTTCCACTAGTATTTCTTTTTTCTACAACACCATATACATGGTTTGATTTGTATAAGATTTTGCCTTTTTCTTCATTCTGGCCACGTATAATAGTATTAATAACCGGTTGAAAACCAAATTTAATTACTTTTTCCATTTATATAATTTTTTTTTTAGTGTTACTAAATGATTGTTTTGATCCCACTATGTTTGGAAATGAAACACTAGAGAGCGCTAACTTCGACAGTAGTGCTGCCTCTATATTTCACGCACGGTCCCTATTGAGTATGTTTAGATATGTACATGCTGAAATGATTATTGAATATGTCCAGATTTACTTCTGGCGGATGGTAAAGCGCATTTATAGCTATATTTGCTTTCAGACCTAGTATTTCAGCTCGCAAAACATTAATATCGTTTACATGAAATAATTTGCATATTTGCATTATGCATATTTTTACGAGTAGTACTGTGTCAATATTTTGGTTTCTTTTCCCTGGACTATAATACACATCGTTCGATTATAACATTATTTTCGTTTTGTATTCCATGTTTCGGTTATAACAATGCATTCAAAATTCAAGTTAACTTCAGAAAGTAAGATTTAACGATACAACGAGAAAAAAATTGCAAACCTTACGTTACAATAATGTATGTTTATAAATATTTTTTTGAAAATGTCTTGCAGGACTGAAATTGCCAAAAATATATCTGAGTCAAAAGTGTAATTTATCGGATCATTTTTGGAATACGGTTTCCATAAAAAAAATAAATATTTTGACGATCGTGTTTTTCTCTTCTTATATTGCAAAAAAAATTATCAGGTTTACTAACACGTACCATTGGTAATCTATTGATAATGTTGTTAGCTTTACAAAGATGTAAGTAGTGTTTATAATATAGTTCTTTGTGTAAGAGCGTCAAATGATTCTTTGTTACTCGAACACGGTAATTTCAGCGCGAGCCAAAGGAGATCTGACAACTGTTAATATGACAAGTTTCAGTTTTGTTGGTATCCCTGGGTTGAAATAAGCGCACATTTAATATCTTCTTTGCGTGTTACCATTGGAAACCTGCGCATTTAACATCTTTTTCGTACGTTACCATAGGAGACGCGCGAAAAAGATATATTTCGATTGTTCCACAGAAAATTTTAATTTTACGATGAAAAATGAGAGCGTAATTTTAAATGTTTCATAGCAATCGTAGAATATAGTTATTTGTGTATTAAGATTGTAAAGTGATTCTTTGTTACTCGAACACGGTAGTGTAAGAGGAACCAAGATACTTTACGATCGTGATACACACATAATTTTTTCTACGATTGCATTTTCAATTATTAAAATCATGTATACGTACTGATAATACATTCGTTCTGTCATCTATCAATATGACAAGTTTCTATTTTGTTTGTATCCCTGGTAACTATTGCGCATTTAATATCTTTTTGATGCGTTGCCATTGAGGACGCACGACAAAGTTATTTTTCGATTGTTCCACAGTAAATGCCAACGTTACGATGACAAATGACAGCGTAACTTTCAACTTTACATAGCAATCGTAGAAAAAGTATTTTTTGCTGGTTTTAGTTAGTAGAGACATCTAAGGACAAATATTAGGAGAATCGATAACACTATATTCGATATTATTTACTGATTTTAAAATCTAGCTCCTGACCTGTCAGATTATACTATTTATATTTATAAGATTAATATTATTATTTATTTAATTTCATATTAATGCTTTGTTATTATTACCATTACATAATAATAGCGTGTATAATATCTGAATGTTGTAGATATAGATGCTCCAAAAGAAAAAATGACGTACAGGTAGAAATATGTCAGAGAGGAAACCAGTATTATAATCTTATCTGTCAGAACTTTTGGTTTCATTGAAATATATCAATTTGACTTTTTTTAAAACAGCCATCATACGTTTAAAACGAGGTTTCACTAATATCTTCTGAAATATAAATTTCTTTCTCCATCATATCATGGATGTTGAAAATAAATAAGCAAAACAAAGAAACAATCTCCTTATAAACGTAATGCCCTAGTTGTGTGATTTTTTCTATAAATCTATGCATTTTTTAAGGACACCAAATCTTTAAAAAGTTAATGTCATAACTTTTGTTTACATAATTTAACTGAAGTTGTAGTTCATTCAGTTATCCAAATCTTACTGCTAGCCATGTTAAATGGAATAATCTGTGTAACACATTTTTCCGAGTACGATGAACCCATATTCAGACTATATTGTTCGGTTTAGAACATGTGCGCGTATACATAACGTACTTTATACAGTTATGTCAACATTAATATCTAGAGAAAGCTACACTTTGATAGATAATATTGCAGGATTATATATCTATGTTCCTGAAGCACAGTTCCTGCTTCAAGGTTCGTACCTATGTGTACATATATTTGCATGGATTGTAATATAGAATAACATATCGTCCTTATTAAATCAAGGGCTTACAATGATTTCCTGTGCCATAATCATGGTTTATGTATACTTCTATTCATTATGTTATATGCTGGTTTTCTTTTTTGTTTCAACATGATGTATACCGGGTGTCTCGTTTTAAAAGTGTACATAGGAGATTAACATGGGAAATCAGTTTTTTGCATGCTGTTGCTCGATGTTCTACCAGACAACAATAATTGTAGTATCACTCGAAAGATATCATTTTTCTGAATCAAACGATGTAAAATACATTTCACTTTACTAGTAATTTCGTCCCGTAAATTAGCTTTTAAATTTTGTAAATTCACCGATTTATTCAATTTTTAATGTAAATAAATATAGTTACCTATGACTGTTTTGTTTTGTTTTCTTGCGAGTGTTTTATTTGACGTTTCTGACGTTTTTACTTCACAATTTGCAAAATATGGTTATTTACAGTAATTAGGACCGTGTTTTTATAATAAAAATGTACTATGGAGGAAATAGTTACTTAAAAGTGCGAGATCTATTTTCTATTAAGTTTATGGATCGACCGATTCCAGGTGCAACCACAATTGCTAAATTAGTGGCAAAATTTGAAAAGACGGCAGATGTATCTACGAAAATTACACGTGAGCGCGAAAATCGCAATTTGGCAAGAGCTGAAGAACAGGCGTTATTGGAAGAAAGGGTTCTAGGAATCATAAATGTCGATCATTTGTGTAGCACTAGATTTATTGCAAATGAATTGGGAGTACATCATAGCACCGTTTTCAGTATTTTGAAAAATATTCTTATTATTCCTACAAAATGCAGTGTCATCAAGAACTTTTTCCATATGACGAAGAAAGTAGAAGAGTATTTTGCGAAGATATGCAAAATAGGATTAATGAAAATGAAAATTTGTTTTTCTGACGAATCTACCTTTACTTTAAATAATGAACCTAATGTTCAAAACACACGTTGTTGGGCTACTTGAAATCCAAGAATAAATATTTTAACTCGGACACAGTATCCTCAAAAAATTAATATGTTGGCCGGAATTTTGGGTCACCACATAATTGGTCCGATAGAAATACGTGGCAATTTAAATTCCGAACATTATTTGGGATTGTTGCAGAATGAGATTGGTCCTGCAATAGAGGATGTTGCGCGCCCAAATCAAGAGGTCTGGTTCCAACAAGATAGATGTCCTGCACACTATCCGATAATATTTAGATTTGACATTTCCTGGACGCTGGATTGGACGAGGAGGTGCTATTAACTGGCCTGCTAGATCTCCAGAACTTGCTCCATGTGACTATTTTTTATGGGGTCACATAAAAAGTAAAGTTTATAAAAAAAGGCACGAAGATATAAATTCCTTAAGAGATGCCATAGTTAATGAATGTCGTCGTATAACTCCACGGCAACTACTTAATGTGCGAACAGCTTTTTATAATAGATTAGGTTATTATCTAATTGAAAATGGTGGTGTTTTTGAATATTTATTATAATTATGTGTTATTGATATCCTAATTTAAAAAAATTGTTGTTTGAGTGCCAAAATTTTGTTGTGCAATATTTAAAAAAACTTAACTCTTAATAAAATAATATTATTTAAACAAAACTGGTTTTTAAACTTTTATTTATTTAATACAACCTGTATTTATAACAACGATATTTATTTATGTAAATAACCATATTTTGAAAATTGTCAAATAGAAACGTCAAATAAAACACTCGCAAGAAAATAAAACAAAACAGTCATAGGTAACTATATTTATTTACATTAAAAATTGAATAAATCGGTGAATTTATAAAATTTAAAAGTTGATTTACTGGACGAAATTACTAGTTAAGTGAAATGTATTTTACATCGTTTGATTAAGAAAAATTATATCTTTCGAGTGATACTACAATTATTGTTGTCTGGTAGAACATCGAGCAACAGCATGCAAAAAACTGATTTCCCATGTTAATCTCCTATGTACACTTTTAAAACAGACACCCGGTATAAGGCAAAAAATTATAGCTTCTTATTTTACTCAGTATTCTAGTCTTATTTTTGAGACATATTTTTCTTAGCAATTTGTGAAATATTCAAGTTATTGTACCCACAAATGTTATATATAATAATCTCAGAGAAACATCTATGGTTAACCATTAGATCTATAAGATCATAAAAAAAGCATTTCTAATATTTTCAGAAGAAAACTTTCATTAACTAGTAAATATAATCAAACGTAACAAACGACTTTAAATTCTTACTTTATATTGAGGGAGATATTAATTAGTAGACACATAATTATACATTTCTATTATAGTAAAAAAATTACTGACAAAAATAACAGTCAGTCAGTGTATATATATATATATATATATATATATATATATATATATATATATATATATATATATATATATATATATATATATACTGGAGGACAATAATATGGAATTTTTTTATTTAATTTTTACATTAATTTTCTGTTATATTTATTTATTTTTATTACCTTCAGTACTCTGCGTATACTGGTCGGATATAGACATCTATATTATTATTTATTATTTATTAAAGAATTAGCGCAATGTTACTAACGTGCCGTCATCTGATAATGTTTAAAAGTATACTTTGTTGATTCATTATAACTGATCTTTAGTTTTACATTATACGAATGACATTTGTAGTGCATTGTATGTAGGTTCTGTAGTAATATGGCACATTGGAATGAGTAGGTTGCTGTTAAACTTGTAACTTTAAATAATGAGGGTCGCAGGTAAGAAGATATTGCACAATTGCTGTATATACATGAATCGCCTGTTTCTCGCATAGTAAAGCCATACGAGAAGACTGGAGAATACAGAAGGCGACTTGGACAAGGACGTAAAAGATGTACAACGCAAAAGGATGACCGTTATTTACAAATTAAATATTTGAGGAATCGTATGTTTATGGCTCCGCAACTAAAAAATTAATTACTGAATGGAAGACAAGGCAATGTAAGTGTAAAAACATTAAGAAGAATACTAAAATTAATTAATTTAAATCCAAAACGCACAGTCAAAGTCTCCCAGCTTCGCCCACATCATAGAACTAGCCGCCTATAATTTGCACGAGCTCATGCTGATTGCGAAGAAGAACTATGGAGCAAAGTTCTTTTCACCGACGAAACAAGGATACAACTGTAGAGGCCAGATGGCCGAGATAGAGTGTATAGAAAAGTGGGGGAACGATATGCTAAATGTAATTTTACACAAAACGGTAGTTTTAGTGAGAGTACCATTATGCTATGGGGTGACATCAGTTGGGAAAGTCTTATGGAGTTTGTTGAGATAAATTTGAGGATAAATGCAGATTGGTTTTACTGCAAAATCATTCAAGAACATGTTCTACCATATGGCGGCTTGATTGGGTACGATAGATTTGTTATAATACATGATAATGTCCGTGTACATGTGGCTGGAACTGTACTCCAGTACCTTGGAGATGCCGGGATGGTGTCGCTAGATTGGCTACCATTACGTCCCGATGAGAATCCCATAGAGCATCTAAGGAACATCCTCAAACGCCATATACGGTCTCAAAGTATAACCCCTAACTCCAGTGCAGAATAAATAATCGCAATTTTGGCCTATGTAAGAGCTAAATAAATTGGCAATGTCAGTCTTTTTGTCACATTTAACGCTTTTATCTAAATTTAGTTTATTAAGTTTGAAACCACTTATTTGCTTCTCTCTTTTTAATAATGTTTGATACGATTATATAGGATCAACATTTCTGAAATGTACTTCAGTTTTAACTTTTACCAAGTTATTCTTTATTTTCAAACATTTTACCACTGATCCGTTAACCTTTTTTAAAACGGAGGACAAGGCTTTTATATTAAATAAATCCCAGTTTTTACCTAACACGTTTACTTTTCCAGTTTCCTCATATAATTTTATGTAATTATATTGATTTATAATTGTGGCATATGACCGTATTATCTTTTCAACCCGACTGAACACTTTGTCTGGCGGCATATAGGAATGGCCTCTTACCGGAAAGACCAACAAAACAATTTAGACTGAGCTTGACGTACTACTTCACCATTTCATTATAGAATGAACTACAAAGCTGTTTTTGTTTTGACCTGTACAGCCGTCTTCAAATAATCGTACTGTTTTAACATTTTCCCCAAAATTATAATAAGCTTCTTGAATTGGTATTTTAGGCAATGGTTATACTTGCTTCAAATCAAAGCAAAACGCAATACTGTTATCAGTGCTTTCTTTCATCATTTTCCAGAACTGTTTACCTCGTAATTTATTAACTCGATTTTCAACTTTTGTATTAGTTTCCAATTTTACATTATTTGTATTTTTAAAAGTAGAAGTTAATCTGTGGCATAAAATACATGTATCTGTAGCAGGTGGAACAAACCCCGAATTAAACTTATTACTGAAGATTTAAAAAAATAAACTAGTTAACTTTATATTCATCAGGAATAGTAGAGATACATTTTATGACGTTCACTGATATTGAGTTCGGCTGGTAGATACCTCTTTGTTTCCTTTAAATTTTCACCAACCTTCATTTTGTTAGCAATACTGAATACTCTTTTTTGCGTAATACCGAACACACTCACAAATAATTTTTGACATACCGTAACAAATTTGCCTTTACATCTTATTTAAAAAAAATTATTAAAACAGGACTCATATATAATAAAGCTTCCTGTACCTGTAAATTATGAGGTTGATGTCGTACATTATTTTTATTCGAGGGTCTTCTTCTTTTTGGATTGTAAATGATAATCAAATGTGACAATTTCACATCTGGTGTATATCCATTAGGCTCACTATAAAACTGTAGACGACTTTTAATTAGTTCGTCTCTTGGTAATAAGTTTAGGGTCAGTTACTATTGCCGTCATAGAATCAAGAATCTTCAAATATCAGTGAATGATATTGTTCTAAGTTTAATTATGCTTCGTTATTTACAAGATACCCTGAAGTTACTAGAATATCATTATTCATGAATATTAACAAACTATTTCACCATTACTGGAATTCTTAATTTATATTTTTTTTCAATAATGAATACTACAAGCCAATAGATGGTGCAGCTACCGGTTTTCCAATTTCACTCTCAATTTCAATTTATATTTAGAAAGAGAAAGCACCGGAAACTTTTGTTCTAAAACCTTCTTTGTGGTTACTTTATGTGAATAATGTTTCTGCAGTTTGGCCTCGTGGTTATCTATGAATGCATTCCTACATCTACATCATCTCAACGGTATTTAATTTCAATTGCTATTTTCAAGCCAAAACTGGGCCCAGCACATTTATTAAACTGTTTTTCTTTGTAAGCGTTTCCATTTTAATATTAGTTATTTTATGTTTTGAAATATAAAAATAACATGTCTTTTAAGTATAATATGATATTTGATAAAATAAAGATATAATCAAAATACGCAAGATAAAAAATTAAAATTTGTTTTACATTTTCTTTATACAGGAAAATGTCAAGTATATTTTCAAATACGCTTAATGTAATTAAATATTATCACATTCCTGTATTTATTACATACATATATGAAATTACAATAATTAAAATGACGAATATAATTTTTCTAATCTTATGTTAAATTCATTTATCAATAAAGTAAAAATAATAAATACATATATTGGTATAATTATAATCAAAATAAAATTGTCTTCCTCACAATGTTCAAAATAGTCTTAATTTCAATGAAAAAAAATTAACACTATTGAAATTTATTTATAATATCCCATTATTCCATTTCGGAACATAGAGGCCGGGCACACCGAGCCGCAGTTTTTACACTGCCGTACTGCCGGTTTCTTTAGTCAAATTATTTTAAGGCGTATAAGTGACTAGCTTATAGCTCCCGAGTGTGATAAATACCTGTAACTGTATTTTTATATTTAACGACAAATAACACATTGTCGGCAGGCGGATTCGAACTGACGAACCTTGGTTCGGGTGACGTCACAGTATGCTAAGAGATGTGCCTTAACACGTTCGGCCACCGCGCCTTCTAAAATTTATTTATAAACTTTGTTAAAAACTATTATTAAACATTCAAGATTTGATAAAAATAGTCAGAAGAAAAAGAAAAATTACTAAAAATGTACGTGTGCTAGCAGCCTTTTTTTAGCTTGATCTCAAAACGGAGGTGGAATTGAATCACTAGTAATAGGGATAAAATGAATGGAACAAACGCGTCATTGCTTCCATCACATTTTGTCCCAGTAGACCGCTGTTTTCACCCTACATCGACTGCCAAACCACTCTATTCATTACCCCTTGCGTTCTACCGCATCCGCTACATGAAAACAGAATTCGATCAGAATGTAATTGTCCGATGTTCTAATGTTCATAGATAGATTTTCGACAGAAAATCGGATGACTTTTCGCATTTATGAGACGATTTAATTAGTTATTATTGAATGCACTAGAACTACTCTATATGATAATTATAGTGCAAAGGCCTGCAGTTTTTAGATATCATATAACTCGAATGCAGCTGTATTATTATTATTAGTGAGAAGTAGGTGGCCAAGAAAAACTTCACCCTTTCTGTACAGCAAGGAATTTTAAAAAAATCTACACTTAAATAATTTTCTCATTTAAATAAATTACTATGGGATAACTTAGTAGTTTATTTTTAAATTCATTTTTTAGTTTTCCTTATTTGATTTCAAATTGTTAATCTATAAATATAATTTTTACATAAGTCAATTAAAAATATTAATATATCCTCTTATTGACGTAAATCTTCGAAAATCTCGAATATCGAATACATTCAGTAGACATTCAAAATTTTTATTGGAATAAAGACTATTTTGAACATTAGGAAAGAAGAAACTTTATCTTTTATATCAAAGCAAAAATTTCCGTTTTCTAAATAATTAAAAACTGATATATATATATATATATATATATATATATATATATATATATATATATATATATATATATATATATATATATATCATATTGAAATATAGTCGGTATGTGATTCTAATCTTAATCTCCAGCAGATCTGCCAGGAGAAGTTAAACATCAATTTGAACAACTCATCTATAAAAAGATGTCATTGGTTGATAGTCCGCGATAAAAATAAATGCTGCCTCTTAATTATTAAATTCGTAAGGTACATCGACCGGGCGCTAATTTTTAATAATAAGAAAAAACTAAAAGGAATGGGTATTGTAGTCCGTGAAAATCTTATACGAGCAACACTTTTTTTAAATAGTGTTAAAAGGCGTTTTGGTTTAAATAGCACTTGGTTTCGTGATAGCGGTATCCTCTTAAAAGTGGGTAATAATATCTTTAAAGTCAGTAGCTTCAAAGAGGTCGATGACATTAAAATTTAAATAGTTTTTTGCGGACTTGTACAGTTGTAATAATTTATTGATTTATTAAAATAAACTTTGCATATTTGTTGTCTTCGACGGACGCACGCTGAATGCTCATTGAAAACTATACAGGGTAGGTTTTAAATTTTTAGTTTTGCTTGGTTGTTTTGTTCATTCAAATTTAATCTATTTTTTAAAAATATTATATTAAATAATTTTTTTTATTAATTCATTTTGGTTACTTTAGTGAATTATCAAAATTGGATATTTAAAGGTTAAAGGAGGATAGTGAATGGGTTCAATACATTCTAAGGATCAATTTAGCGGCCGTTATTTTATTTAAATGCACATATATGCACATGACATTCAAATTTATGTACTTTTCTCGCCAGCTGATTACGAGTAGACTATGATATGCATCAATTAGGATCTGCAAGTAATCTCTGATTAATCAAGGAATTATTTGTTAGTCATAAATGAAAAAAGTATGTTATAATGCTATTCGATAATTACAAAACGAGGACAGATTTAATAATTACTAATAAGATCAACATTCATTTAAATAACATTAGGCTCGGGGTTGTACAAACATATACAAATCTGAACTTACTAATTATCAGTGAATTTAGGTTTACTGAGTTTGTAAATTTATTACTTAAAAAGGCATAGTTAGCACTGAAAAATTTGTTTATGTATCGTTTTATACTGGCAACCAAACACAAATTTATTCTTACGAATTCACTTGTATGCTCGCTGTTCAATTATTGTGACGAAATTGCATCCCGCGCCACCGAATCCCATGCCATCGATATTCCACGCTCCCGATTTTCCACGGCACCTAAAATCCACCCGGCCGAAATAGTCCCCCACCACTTTTGTCCACAGCACCGAAAGTAGTTCTGTCTGTTATTGTTGATGTCACGGGTGGCGTCATTTAGTCAGTACAAAATTTATCTCATAGATGGCGCGGTCTACTACAATAAACCAAATAAATAACAAATACGACGATTTATGAATTAGTTAAAACTAATTTAACTTATCATTTCAGTTTTATTTTAATTGAGCAAGTAAATTTGACATTAAACTAACGAAAATGCATCAAAAGAAATAGGTAGGTATCAAAGATAAAATATATATATACATATATATATGTATTTATTTACAAAAAGGATATAATAAATTTGATATGTAAGTTGCTATATGAGAATAATTTCAAAGTACCTTTAAATTCCTTAGGGCCGGTTATACTATGCTTAGTTAAAAAGATATTTATTATTTAGCATTTTTAATTATCCATTAAGTACAAATTGTGTTATAGCAAATTAAATTCAAAATTAAAATAATTGACGATTTTGGACAATGAAAACATTTCAAGAGAGATTAAATATTAATAAAAGTGAGATTATTCAGTATTTTGACATATTATAATTGTGTACAAATGTCAGATGTTTCATTGTGTACTTTTTCTTAATTATATTATCATTATTAATACATATGTCATCGTCTTTTTTAACTTCCAATTCAGGATTAAAGTTAAACGTAATAAATATACCCAAAAACTACATTTAATAAGACAACGAAATAATTCGTATGAAAAATAATGTATGATGAAATTTAATTTAACTTTAGAATATCCTGGGCTGCAAATGGAACCGGCTCTTTTTCTAAAACCCCGAATCGATCGTTCATATAGAATCAAACCGACTATGTGAACCAGTTCGAACAAATATCTAAATATTTACAACAAATAAGTATGTACATTAAGATGGGAAATTTCAGACTCAGCTCTGATTCAGATATGCATTACATTTCGTTATTATGCTACATTTCAAACAATTTTTAGAGATTACTTAAACGACCATAAATCAACCAACATGTAGAAGTATTCCTAATTTACTTGTATATATGTGTATAGCAGGCCTGCGACAACAGTATATAAACTTTGACAGTTACTTTCTTTAGCAGGTATCATAACGTTATTATCTTATAGACAATCAGTATTATTTCGGTGCAACCGGTCCTTAGACCAGCTATTGTTAACTGGTTTCTGTAATATAATTGTGAAGCATCACGTACCACTTGTAGTTCTTAATAAAAAATATTATCAAAATTAACATGTGAACTAAAAGAATGCAGTTAGAAGTGTAATATTTTCTAGATAAGTTTATTTTATTAATAAATTTCATTATATAACAAATAAAGACATATTCTAAATTAATAAACATTTTTTTGCAAAAAATGGGTATGTAATAGGACTCTTCAGACTACAAGACACACTGGAAATTGTTATGTTTGAAGATATGGTACTGTATTTGGTATTTAATGAGTTTCAGCTCCTGTTTGAATTAGGCCACATTTTCTTGAAATTTATTGTATTATTTTCAACTCTATTTGTTACCAAGTTAAAGATGAACCATGTTTTAGGCTCGAAACGTTCTATTATCCTATAAATGTATATGCAAATGGATTCCTTAATCCTGCCTATTTAAAATATTTTCCCGTTACTTAATTTGTTAAGCACTTCTTTAGTTTACTGAAAGCAACATTAATTTCCATGGAATATTGTCACATATGTCCCAAAGCTGAGAGTAAGAACGATTTCCAGTAATTATCGTAACTGCTCCTACATTACAATATTGTATATATTATAAGTTAACAATGTACATTATTATCAACAACTGAAAAGAGCGCCAAAAATATTTGAGCAAAATTAGTTAAAAGAAAAGTTACCCAGGAAAATTGGTATCCTTAAATTATAAATATGTAAGACGTTATTCTTGGCAATAATTATCATATTGACAAGATTTACATTATAAATCAATATAGACGTCATGCAGTGCTAGTCTGTCATTAGAGTATTTATTACAGTACGGTTTATTATAATTTAATTAAAACACATTAAATAGTATGTTCATGCATTTATGAAAAATCCTCCAAGTTTTGATGAAATCCGCATGGCGTATTGCGAATATATGCATTCAGTTTAATATAAAGAAAATGAATTGTACTGTAAAATCTATCAGAAATTAGATTAATTTACTGGCTTTAAAGATAGCTAAAAGAATTTATAGCATAAAGATATGCCACATGGTCTAGGTGATCAAGGTCGAATCAAGTTTGAAATAATCTATTCAACTAAAAACTAAGCTACCAGACAATGATTCGTTTTAAACTTGCATTACTTATGAAATTGTTGTATTTTACTTAAATATTTGAAAATGTGGCAAAATTTTACGTTTTAAGTATTTTGTTTTAATACAATGTAAGGAATTCAATCTACAACTAATTTTTATCGAGATAAATCTGATAGGATCTTTGTCTTAGTTCTTCGATGAACTCGTTCAATATACTGTATCGATGTAAAAATTTCAATAGATTAATCATAGATCGTTGAAAACAGAGATTCAATAACACCGTCCAACACGATTTTTGTAACTTGATTCTCTTTCCTAAATCCGGTTCAGATTAACCTAAAATGAAGGAAAATCAACGTCAAAGTGATACTGATTTGTTTTTACAAGCAGGAAGTCAATTTTATGTAATTTTAGGCTTTATTTTTGTTTTACGTCATGGTTGCTTTGGATGACTAATAATAGTTGTAAAAGTTCATCATTAACCCCTCGTACGATTAGAAGACACTATAGATCCCACGCTGAAAGAAAATGGCTTTATTATAAAGCTACAGCGTCAAATCAAATCAGTATCACTTTGACATTGATTTTCCTTCATTTTACATTAATTTGAACCGATTTGTTTGTAAAAAAAACCGGATCACAAAAAAAAGTTTACAATTTGTTATACTCTGCAATATGTTGGTATAAAATTTGTCTCTCCTTATAAGACAGAGTCAGTCTTTTATTTATGAACACACTTTAAAAATATTTTCAGGTAGTAAATAAATATTTTATGCTAGATAATAAGTATATATTTAGTTGTTAAATTGAACAATTGAACAGTTGTGCGAATATATTGTAGATTGGGCTCATCTTACAAGTTCTTTCTTCAACTGTCAAATATTTTGATCTAAAGTACAGAGAAAAGTATTGTAGTAAATCTTTAATTCTGCATTATTTGATGTCAATAAATTAATTCGGTTCTTTTGTATATAAAATTGTTTTGTTATTTACCATCAAATTTAAAATAATTTAAGAAATACTGGTACAAAAATTACTTTTCATGTCTCCATCACTTATAACTTCATTGATTGATTGATTGAATTGACTTTTTTCATTACAATCTTGTATAACTGATTTCTGACAGCTAGCTTCTTTGTCACTGGAAATATTATTTAGTAAAATTTCTTCATTTCTCTACAGTGATACCTACCTATTTCTTTTGATGCATTTTCGTTAGTTTAATGTCAAATTTACTTGCTCAATTAAAATAAAACTGAAATCATCAGTTAAATTTGTTTTAACTAATTTGTAAATTGTCGAATTTGTTATTTATTTGGTTTATTGTAGTAGACCGCGCTATCTATGAGATAAATTTTGTACTGACTAAGTGACGCCACCCGTGACATCACCAATAATCTTCATCATTCTGACGTGCTCCATGGTAAAGTGAGACAGAACTACTTTCGGTGTTGTGGAGAAAAGTGGTGGGGGACTATTTCGGCCGGGTGGATTTTAGGTGGCGTGGATAATCGGGCGCGTGGAATATTGGTGGCATGGGATTCGGTGGCGTGGCATTGTCTCCTCGATACCACTGAGCCACCTACTCGAGTAAAATTGTATATTACTTCTAGTAAATTCATTTCTTACCATATCTTTTA